>PYUH01000528.1:18126-25626 GCA_016808085.1 Suaeda aralocaspica
TGTTGGTGTTGTTGTGGTTGCTGTTGCTGTTGTTGTTGTTGTAGTTGTTGCTGTTGTTGTTGTAGTTGTTGTTGTTGTTGCTGTTATTGTTGGTGATGTTGTGCTTGCTGTTGCTGTTGTTGGTATTGTTGTTGCGGTGGGTTGTGTTGTTGTCGTTGCTGTTGTTGTTGATGATGTTTTTGTTGGTATTGTTGTTGTTGCTGTTGGAGTTGTTGTTGTTGTTGGTGTTCTTGGTGTTGTGGTTGTCGTTGGTGTTGTTGTTATTGTTGTTGGTGTTGGTTTTTTTGGTGTTGTTTGTTTTGTTGATGTTGTTGTTGTTGTTGCTGTTGGAGTTCTTGTTGTCGTTGCTGGTGGTGGAGGTGGTGTTGTTACTGTTGTTGTTGGTGGTGGTCTTTTTGTTGTTGTCGTTGTTAGTGTTGTTGCTGTTGTTGCGGTTGTTTTTGCTATTGATGTTGTTGGTGTTGTTGTTATTGTTGTTGATGGTGGTGGTATTGTTGCTATTGTTGTTGTTATTGTTGCTGTTCTTGTTGTTGTTGTTGTGGTAGTGGTTGTTAATGTTGCTGTTGTTGTTGTTGTTGTTGTTGTTGTTGCTGTTGGAGTTGTTGTTGTCGCTGCTGGTGGTGGAGGTGGTGTTGTTGTTGTTGTTCGTGGTGGTGGTCTTTTTGTTGTTGTTGTTGTTATTGTTGTTGCTGTTGTTGCGGTTGTTTTTGCTATTGATGTTGTTGCTGTTGTTGCGGTTGTTTTTGCTATTGATGTTGTTGGTGTTGTTGTTATTGTTGTTGATGGTGGTGTTATTGTTGCTGTTGTTGTTGTGGTAGTGGTTGCTAATGTTGTCGTTGCTCTTGTTGTTGCTGATGTTTTTGTTCATATTTTTGTTGTTGCTGTTGGAGTTGTTGTTGCTGTTGTTGTTGTTGTTAGTGGTGGTGGTGGTGTAGTTGCTTTTGGTGTTGTAGTTGTCGGTGATGTTGTATTTGGTGTTGTTGTTGTCGTTGCAGTTGTTGATTTATTGTTGGTGTTGCTGTAGTTGTTGTTCTTGTTGCTGTTATTGTTGTTGTTGCTGCTGTTGTTGTGGTTATTGTTGTTGGTGTTGTTGTGGTTGCTGTTGCTGTTGTTGTTGTTGTAGTTGTTGCTGTTGTTGTTGTAGTTGTTGTTGTTGTTGCTGTTATTGTTGGTGATGTTGTGCTTGCTGTTGCTGTTGTTGGTATTGTTGTTGCGGTGGGTTGTGTTGTTGTCGTTGCTGTTGTTGTTGATGATGTTTTTGTTGATATTGTTGTTGTTGCTGTTGGAGTTGTTGTTGTTGTTGGTGTTCTTGGTGTTGTGGTTGTCGTTGGTGTTGTTGTTATTGTTGTTGGTGTTGGTTTTTTTGGTGTTGTTTGTTTTGTTGATGTTGTTGTTGTTGTTGCTGTTGGAGTTCTTGTTGTCGTTGCTGGTGGTGGAGGTGGTGTTGTTACTGTTGTTGTTGGTGGTGGTCTTTTTGTTGTTGTCGTTGTTAGTGTTGTTGCTGTTGTTGCGGTTGTTTTTGCTATTGATGTTGTTGGTGTTGTTGTTATTGTTGTTGATGGTGGTGTTATTGTTGCTGTTGTTGTTGTGGTAGTGGTTGCTAATGTTGTCGTTGCTCTTGTTGTTGCTGATGTTTTTGTTCATATTGTTGTTGTTGCTGTTGGAGTTGTTGTTGCTGTTGCTGCTGTTGTTAGTGGTGGTGGTGGTGGTGTAGTTGCTTTTGGTGTTGTAGTTGTCGGTGATGTTGTATTTGGTGTTGTTGTTGTCGTTGCAGTTGTTGATTTATTGTTGGTGTTGCTGTAGTTGTAGTTCTTGTTGCTGTTATTGTTGTTGTTGCTGCTATTGTTGTGGTTATTGTTGTTGGTGTTGTTGTGGTTGCTGTTGCTGTTGTTGTTGTTGTAGTTGTTGCTGTTGTTGTTGTAGTTGTTGTTGTTGTTGCTGTTATTGTTGGTGATGTTGTGCTTGCTGTTGCTGTTGTTGGTATTGTTGTTGCGGTGGGTTGTGTTGTTGTCGTTGTTGTTGTTGTTGATGATGTTTTTGTTGATATTGTTGTTGTTGCTGTTAGAGTTGTTGTTGTTGTTGGTGTTCTTGGTGTTGTGGTTGTCGTTGGTGTTGTTGTTATTGTTGTTGGTGTTGGTTTTTTTGGTGTTGTTTGTTTTGTTGATGTTGTTGTTGTTGTTGCTGTTGGAGTTCTTGTTGTCGTTGCTGGTGGTGGAGGTGGTGTTGTTACTGTTGTTGTTGGTGGTGGTCTTTTTGTTGTTGTCGTTGTTAGTGTTGTTGCTGTTGTTGCGGTTGTTTTTGCTATTGATGTTGTTGGTGTTGTTGTTATTGTTGTTGATGGTGGTGTTATTGTTGCTGTTGTTGTTGTGGTAGCGGTTGCTAATGTTGTCGTTGCTCTTGTTGTTGCTGATGTTTTTGTTCATATTGTTGTTGTTGCTGTTGGAGTTGTTGTTGCTGTTGTTGTTGTTGTTAGTGTTGCTGCTGTTGTTGTTGTCGCTGCTTTTGCTATTGCTATTGTTGTTGTTGTTGTTGGTGTTAGTTGTGTTCTTGGTGTCCTTGTTATTGTTGTTGTTGTTGGTGGTGGTGTAGTTGCTTTTGGTGTTGTAGTTGTCGGTGATGTTGTATCTGGTGTTGTTGTTGTCGTTGCAGTTGTTGATTTATTGTTGGTGTTGCTGTAATTGTTGTTCTTGTTGCTGTTATTGTTGTTGTTGCTGCTGTTGTTGTGGTTATTGTTGTTGGTGTTGTTGTGGTTGCTGTTGCTGTTGTTGTTGTTGTAGTTGTTGCTGTTGCTGTTGTAGTTGTTGTTGTTGTTGCTGTTATTGTTGGTGATGTTGTGCTTGCTGTTGCTGTTGTTGGTATTGTTGTTGCGGTGGGTTGTGTTGTTGTCGTTGCTGTTGTTGTTGATGATGTTTTTGTTGATATTGTTGTTGTTGATGTTGGAGTTGTTTTTGTTGTTGGTGTTCTTGGTGTTGTGGTTGTCGTTGTCGTTGGTGTTGGTTTTTTTGGCGTTGTTTGTTTTGTTGATGTTGTTGTTGTTGTTGTTGTTGCTGCTGTTGGAGTTGTTGTTGTCGTTGCTGGTGGTGGAGGTGGTGTTGTTGCTGTTGTTGTTGGTGGTGGTCTTTTTGTTGTTGTCGTTGTTATTGTTGTTGTTGTTGTTGTTGCAATTGATGTTGTTGGTGTTGTTGTTATTGTTGTTGCTGTTGTTGTTGCTATTAATGTTGTTGGTGTTGTTGTTATTGTTGTTGATGGTGTTGTTGTTGTTGTTGTTGTTGTACCTGTTGTTGTTGTTGGTTTTATTGTTGTTCTTGTTGTTATTGTTGTTGCTTTTTTATTTGTTGCTGATGTTGTTGTTGTTGATGTTATTGGTGTTGGTGTTGATGTTGCTGTTGTTATTGTTTTTGTTGTGGTTGTTGCTGTTGCTGGTGTTGTTGTTGTTGTTGTTGATGTTACTGTTGTTTTTGATGTAGTTGTTGGGGTTGTTGTTGTTGCAGTTGCTGTTGCTGTGTTGGTTGTTGTTTCTGTTTCAGTTATTTTTGTTACTGTTATAGGGGTTATTGTTGTGTAGTTGCCGTGTTGGTTGTTGTTGGTGTTGCTATTTGTGTTCCTGTTGTTGTCGTTGTTGTTGCTGTTGCTATTGTTATTGTTGTTGTTGTTAGGAGTGGTGGTTTTGTTGTTGTTGCTGTTATAGTTGTTGCTGCTGCTGTATTTGGTGTTGTCGTTGTTACTGTTGTTTTATTGTTGGTGTTGCTGTAGTTGCATTTCTTGTTGTTGTTGTTATTGTTGTTGTTGTTGTTGTTGTTGTAGTTGTCGTTGTTATTGTTGTTGGTGTTGGTGTTGTTGCTTTTGATGTTGTAGTTGTTGTTGCTGTTATTATTGTTGTTGTTGCTGTTGTTGTTGTTGTTGTTGCTGATGTTGCTGTTGTTGTTGTTTGTTGTGGTGGTGGTGTTGGTGTTGTTGTTTTTGTAGATGTTGTTGTTGGTGTTGTTGTTGTTGTTGTGGTTGTTGCTGCTGATGTTGGTGTTGTTGTTGTTGTTGTTGTGGTTGTTATTGTTGTTGTTGCTGTTGATGTTGTTGTTGTCGTTGCAGTTATTGTTGTTATTTTTGTTGTTGTTTTTGTTGTTGTTGTTGTTACTGTTATTGTTGTTGTTGTTGCTGTTGTTTTTGTTGTTGCTGATGTTGCTGTTGTTGTTATTGGTTGTGGTGGTGGTGTTGGTGTTGCTGTTTTTGTAGATGTTGTTGTTGTTGCAGTTGTAGTTGTTGTTGTTGTTGGTGGTGGTGGTGGTGTTGTTGTAGCTGTTGTTGGTGTTGTTGTTGTAGCAATTGTTGGTGTTGTTATTGTTGTCACTTTTGTTGCTGTTGTTGTTGCAGTTGTTGGTTTTTTTGTTGGATTTGCTGTTGATGTTAATACTGTTGCTTTATAATTTGTTGCTGTTGTTGTTGTTCGAGTTGTTCTTTTTGTTCGTGTTGGTGTTGCTGTTGCTGTTGTTATTGTTGATGTTGTTATTGTTGTTGTTGCTCGTGCTGTTGTTGTTGTTGTTGTTGCTATGGCTGTTGCTGTTGCTGTTGTTGTTGTTGGTGTTGTTGTTATTGTTAGTGTTGTTGTTGTTGTTGTTCATGTTACTATTCTTGTTGTTGCTGTTGTTGTTGTTCTTGTGGCTGTTGTTGTTATTATCGTTGATGTTGTTGTTGTTGTTATCGGTGTTGTTGTTGCGGTTGTTGGTGTTGTTGTTGTTGCTGATGTTGCTGTTGATGTTTTTGTAGCTGTTGTTGCTGTTCTTGTTGTTGTTTTTATTTTTGTTGCTATTGTTGTTGTTGTTGTTGTTGTTGTTGTTCTTGTTATTGTTGCTGTTGGTGGTGGTGTTGTTGTTGTTGTTGTCGGTGTTGTTGTTGCTGTTGTTGTTGCTGTTTTTGCTGTTGTTGTTGCAGTTGTTGGTTCTATTGTTCGATTTGCTGTTGTTGTTAATACTGTTACTTTTGAATTTGTTGCTGTTGTTGTTGTTGGAGTTGTTCTTTTTGTTGGTGTTGCTGTTGATGTTGTTATTGTTGATGTTGTTGTTGTTGTTTTTATGGCTGTTGCTGTTGCTGTTGTCGTTGTTGTTGTTGATGTTGGTGTTGTTGTTATTGTTAGTGTTGTTGCTGTTGTTGTTCGTGTTACTGTTCTTGTTGTTGCTGTTTTCATTATTGTTGTTATTGTTGTTGTTGTTGTCGGTGTTGTTGTTGCTGTTGTCGTTGTTGTTGTTGTTTTTTTTTGTTGTTGTCATTGTTGCTTTTATTGTTGGTGTTGTTGCTGTTGTTGTTGTAGTTGTTGCTGTTACTATTTATGTTGTTGTTGTTAGTGTTGTTGTTGTTATTGTTATTGTTGTTGGTGTTGTTGTTATCGTTGTTGCTGATGTTGTAGTTGCAGTTGCTGATGCTGTTGTTGTTGTTCTTGTTGTTGTGGTTGTTGTTGCTGTTGTTGGTGTTGTTGTTGCTGTTGTTGGTGTTGGTGTTGGTGTTGTTGTTGTTGTTGCTGATGTTGCTATTGTTGTTGGTGTTGTTGTTGAGGTGGTTGTTATTGTTGTTGTTATTGTTGGTGGTGTTGGTGTTGTTGTTCTTGTTGTTATTGTCGTTGTTGTTGTTGTTGTTGTTGTTGTTGTTGTTACTATGGTTGTTGTTGCCATTGCTGTTGTTGGTGTTATTGTTACTGTTGTTGTTGTTGTGGTGGTGGTAGTGGTTGCTGATGTTGCGGTTGATGTTGTTGTTGTTGTTGTTGGTGGTGTGGTGGTGTTGTTGTTGTTGTAGTAGTTGTAGCTGTTGTTGCGGTAGTTGTTGGTGTTGTTGATGATGTTGTTGTTGTTGTAGATGTGGTTTTTGTTGTTATTGTTGGTAATATTGTTATTGTTGTAGCTGTTGGTGTTGTTGTTTGTGTTGTTATTGTTGGTAATATTGTTATTGTTGTAGCTGTTGGTGTTGTTGTTTGTGTTGTTATTGTTGTTGCTGTTAGTGTTATTCTTGCTGTTGTTGTTGTTGTTGCTGTTGTTGTTGGTGTTGCTGTGGTTATTGTTGTTGTTTGTTTTGTTGATGTTGTTGTTGTTGTTGTTGTTGCTGCTGCTGTTGTTGTTGCTTTTGAAGTGGTTGTTGTTGTTGTTGGTGGTGGTGGTGGTGTTGTTGCTCTTGTTCATGTTGTTGGTTGTGGTGGTCTTGTTGTAAATGTTGTTGATGTTGTTTTTGTTGGTGTTGGTGTTGTTGCTGTTGTTGTTGTTGTTGTCGTTGCTGTTGCTGGTGTTGTTGTTGGTTTTGTTGCTGTTGTTGTTGTTGTTGTTGTTGCTGTTTCTGTTGTTTTTGTTGCTGCTGTTGGGGTGGTTGTTGTTGTAGTTGTTGTATTGGCTGTTGTTTCTGTTGCTATTATTTTTGTTGCTGTTATTGGGGTTATTGTTGTTTTAGTTCTGTGTTGGCTGTTGTTGCTGTTGCTGTTGGTATTGATGTTGTTGCCGTTGCTTTTGCTATTGGTGTTGTAGTTGTCGGTGCTTTTGTATTTGGTTTTGCTGTTGTCGTTGTTGCTGTTGTTAAATTGTTGGTGTTGCCGTAGTTGCAGTTATTGTTGATGTTGTAGTTGTTGTTGTTGTTATTGTTGTTGGTGTTGCTGTTGTTGCTGTTGATATTGTTGTTGGTGTTCTTGTTGTTGCCGTTGTTGTTGTAGTTGTTGTTGTTGTTGCTGTTACAGTTGGTGTTGTTGTGCTTGCTGTTGCTGTTGTTGTTATTACTGTTGCGATTGTTGGTGTTGTTGTTGTCGTTGCTGTTGTTGTTGCTGATGTTTTTGTTGATATTGTTGCTATTACTGTTGTTGTTGCTGTTGGAGTTGTTGTTGTTGTTGGTGTTCTTGGTGTTGTGGTTGGCCTTGATGTTGTTATTGTTGTTGGTGTTTGTATTTTTGGTTTTGTTTGCTTTGTTGATGTTGTTGTTGTTGTTGTTGTTGTTGTTGCTATTGTTGGTGTTGGTGTTGGTGTTGGTGTCGTTGTTGTTGTTGCTGATATTGCTATTGTTGTTGGTGTTGTTGTTGAGGTGGTTGTTATTGTTGTTGTTGCCATTGTTGATCTTGTAGCTGTTGGTGTTGTTGTAGTTATTGTTGTTGTTGTTGTTTTTATTGTTGTTGTTGTTGTTGTTGTTGTTGTTGATCCGGTTATTGTTGTTGTTGGTGTTGTTGTTGTTGTTGTTCAGGATGTTGTTGTTGGTGGTGGTGTAATTGATGTTGTTGTTGTTGTTGATGATATTGTTGTTGTTATAGGTGTTCCTGTTTTTGTTGTTTTTGTTACTGTTGTTGTTTTTGTTTTTGTGGTTGTTGTTGTTGTTGCTGTTGTTGTTGCCGTTATTATTGTTGTTGTTGTTGTGGTTGTTTTTGTTGTTTTTGTTTTATTTGTTGTTGTTGTTGTTGTTGATGTTATTGTTTTTGTTGTTGTTGATATTATTGATGGTGTTGCTGTTGTTGTTGTTGATGATTTTGTTGTTGGTGGTGGTGGTGTT
>PYUH01000528.1:33126-35755 GCA_016808085.1 Suaeda aralocaspica
TAAAACAAAAAGCAACAACACCAACACAGCAACACAACAACAACACCAACAAACGCCGCAAAAAAACACCAATAACAGCATCAACAACACCACACACCACCACCAAAACCAACAACAAGCAAAAACTCCAACAGCAACAAATCCACAAAAACACAAAACACAACACCACCAACCAAAACCAACAACACAACAAAAAAACTATCAGCAACAACAAACAACAACCACAATAACAAAAAGAACACAAACAACAACAACAACAACAACGTCAACGGCAGCAAAACAACACAAAATACAGAAACACCAACAATAAAACACAGCAGCAACGACAACAGCAACACCAAAATACAACAGACAGCAAAAACTATCCAACAACAAAACTACACAGCACACCACCACACCACAACACCAACAACAACAATAACAAACAACCACTCCACCCAACAAACACCACCACCAACACAACAACCAACAACAAAACAATAACAACAACACCAACAACACCACCGCCACCATCAACAACAACAATAAACAAAAGCAACAACAAACTGCAACAACAACGACAACAACAATAACTCCAATAACATCAACAAAATAATAACGAAACAAAGAAACAACAGCAAAAACAACTAACAACACAACAACTACAACAACAACACAACAACAGCACAAAAAAACACAACAACAAAACAACGCAAAAACAACAACAGCAACACAGCCACACAACAACAATAAAACAGTAACACCCACAATACACCAACAACATCAGCAACAAATAAAAAAGCAACATCATTAACAACAACAACAACAGCAACACCAAACAAAAAAACAAACTACAACAACAACACAGCAACAAATTCAAAAGCAATAGTATTAACAACAACCGCAAATCCAACAGTAATACCAACAAAGCAACAACAGCAAAAAAACGCAACAACAAACAACACACAACAACCGCAAAAACAACAAGAATAACAGCTACAAACCACCACCAACACACCACCACCACCACAACAAACAACAACGCAACAACTCCAACAGCAAAAAACACCACAAAAACAACAACACAACCACCACCACCAACCCAACCAACAACAACAACAACAACATCAGCAACAACAACAACAACAACAACAATAACAGCAACAACAACACAACAAACAACAACAACAACAACAACAATACAGCAACAACAACACAACAACAAACAACGTCAACGGCAGCAACAACAACAACAACAACAACTACAGCAACACCAACAATTAAAAAACAGCAGCACGACAACAGCAAACCAAATACAACAGCAGCAACAACTATAACAGAACTACTACACACCACCACCACCACCACCAACACCAAACAAAAAACAACAATAACAACAACACTCCACCCACACCACCACCAACACCAACAACAACAACAATAACAACAACACCAACAACACCACCGCCACCATCAACAACAAACAATAACAAAGCAACGCAACAGCAACAACAACGACAACAACAATAACTCCAATAACATCAACAAATAACTGAAACAGAAACAACAGCCAACCAACAACTACAAACAACAACAACAAACCCCAACAACAGCATCAAAAACAACAGCCAACACAACAACTACAACAAACAACAACAACCCAACAACAGCATCAAAACAAACAGCAACAACAACAACAACAACAACAGCAAACACAGCAAACAAAACAATAACAAAACAACACCCACCCACCCAAAACATCAACAACAACAACATCGCAACAAATAAAAAGCAACATCATAACAACAACAACACAACAATAACAAGCACAACAACAAAAAAAAAAACAAAAAAAGAAAAAACAATCAAAAACAACAAAGAAGAAAAAACAAAAACAAACACAAAAAAAAAACAAAAAAAAAAAGACAAAAAAAACAAAAAAAAACAGGCAAAAACAACACTTACAAAAAAATAACAACACAAAAGAAAAAAAAAACAAAAAAAACAACAAAAAAAAAAAAAACAAAAAAAAAAAAAAAAAAAGAAAAAACTATAGAAACAAAAAATAAAAAACAGCAGAAACTATAACAAAAACAACTACAAACACAAGACACAACACAAAACAACAAACATAACAACAAACACCCAACCAACACACAACAACACAACAAAAAACAAACAAAGTAACAACAAAACCACCAACAGAACCACAAACATAAACAACAAACAAAAAAAGACAAAAAAAAACAAAATAAAAAACAAACAGCAAACAAAAATGCAACACAACAAGACAACAACAATAACTCCAATAACACAGAACAAACAAGAAATACTGAAAAAGAAAAAACAGCCACACACAACAACACCAAATTAAAAAAACAAACAACCCCAACACACAACATCAAAAAACAACAGCCAACACAACAATAAAACAACACAACAACAACCCCACAACAGCTCAAAAACAACAACAAACAACAGCAACACCAGCAACAACAAAAGAACAACAAGCAACACCCACAATACACCAACAACACCAGCAACAAATAAAAAACGCAACATCATAACAACAAACAACAACAAAGCAACACCACAAAAAATAACAACTACAACAACAACAGCAACAAAATTCAAAGCAATAGTGATTAAC
>PYUH01000530.1:0-64356 GCA_016808085.1 Suaeda aralocaspica
CAAGGTTAGCGGAGTTGAAAATCACGTCCTATGCTAGTCTAGGCTTGAGGGGTTATAAAGGAAAAGAAGGAAGGAAGGTAGGAAGAAAATCTCTCATGGTCAAGTTAAAGAGGGAGATGAGGAAACGTTTGTCCCTCAGAGATTCGAAAAAACAACTTCATTAAGGCATACATTGAAGCAAATAGAAAATTGTTGATGAAGATATTGTGGAGTTCGAAAAATTGATCATGGTTGTGATTTAGAAGAGAAGGAGGACCACAAGGTGCTCGTTTTGTGGCTGGTCTAGATGACAACATAAGGGAGAAGGTGAATTACAACCTTATTGGACCTTTGATGAAGGTTGTAGAGTGGTTGCAAGAGTTGAGAAGCAAGTTGCACGTAAGCCAAAGCATACTTTAAAACTTATGATCCTAAGAAAAACGTGATACCTTTCCTCAAAAATTAAACTTTGATAGGTTACTAAACCACCCTTCATCAGGATAAGAGCTCAACTTCAAAGCCGCCAAAGTAGTGATCCACGCATTATTTGTTTCAAGGGTAAGGGCAAGGTCACATTCAAAGAGATTGTCCTCATGCTAGGGTCAACACAACTGAAATTGGGTAGATGAAGAAAACCTTGAAGAAGAGGAGGAGGTGTCATGAGGAAAGGGGAGAGGAAGATTATGCCAAAATGAAACTATGGAAAGAAAAAGAGGAGGTTCAACCAGAAACACAAGGCCAATCCTGGTTTTGCGCAGGTGTTACAATCCCAAAGTGCACAACCTTGGCTAGTCAACGAGACAATATTTTTCTCACAAGGTGTAAGATGTTCAGGCAAGCTTGGATTGTAATCAAGACACTGGGAGTTGCACAATGTAGTCTCTACATGTTGGTGGAAAAGCTCGCAATTCCTACAAAGGTACATCCTCAACCATACAAGCTACATGGCTTGTAACCGAGCGATGTATAGGTAAACAAACAAGCTTGATTGCGTTTAAAATTGGTAATTGGGATCAAGGCTTGTGAGTTTGTTCCTATGGATGATTGTCATATACTATTGGGTAGAACCTGGCAAATGACCGTTTTGTGAAGTTTAATGGGCGAAAAATGTTTACATTGTGCGCAGAATGCCAATAGAATCGTTTACATTAAAACCCTTGCTTTTCTTAACCTAAAGTTAAACATGAGTAACCCTAAGAGAGATGAAACAAGCTTGTGTCATATATGGTGTAGCCAAAAGGGATAAAATATGAAAAGCCCCAGAGATTCCTAGGGTTTTGCATCCCTGTGAATGAGTTTTCGGATGTGTTTCTAATGTGTTTGCCACCAGGGTATCACCACCATACGTGGAATTGCGCATCAAATTGATCTTATTCCTGGGTCTAAATTCCCAACAAACCTGCTATAGATGTAATCCAGAGGAAACAAAGGAGATACAAAGAGATTGAGGAATTAATGGAGAGGGGTACGTAGAGAGAGCATGAGTCTATGGGGCTGTGCCTACATTGATGTACCTAGAAGATGGAAACTTGAGAATGTGTATTGATTCAAGGGCATTAAAAATAAAACGTCAAAAGTAAGGTTCCTATACGCTAGATTTGGACGATTTATGATGAATTACTGGTTCTCAATGTTTCAAAAATTGATTTAGAAGTGGCTATCATCAGATTCGAATGAAAGAGGGTTGACGAGTGGAAAAACAGGTTTTAAAACAAAACTAGGGCTTTATGAATGGTTAGTCATGCCTTTTGGTTTAAACAATGCACCTAGTACGTTTATGAGGTTGATGAAGAAGTTTTAAAGCCATACATTGGTAAATTTGTGGGGTAGTGTTTAGATGATACTTGGTTTTTATCAAGAGGGTTATTGATCTCTAAGTCATTTGAGGAGTGTGTTTGAGACATTACCGGGAACAAAAGCTCTATGTAAGCTCGAAAGTGTATTTTTTATGGTACCAAGCGTGAGTTCTTAGGGTACATTGTGCCAAAGATGAGTTTCTGTTGATCCATCTAAGTAGAAGCTCTATAAAAAATCAGCCCATACCTAAAAGTGTGACAGAGGTACGTTTTCCTGGGTTAGCCTCGTTTTATAGGAGGTTTGTGAAGATTTTCATCTGTTGTTGCTCCTATGCGACGTAAGCTTAGAAGGATAAACCAAAGTTTGAGTGGACTAAAGGGGCACAAGAAGCTTTGACTGATCAAGAAGTTGCTTTGGAACACACTCAACTAGCTTTACCAGATTTTTCTAAACCATTTGAGGTTGAGACGGATGAAGTGGGGTAGGAATTGGTGCTGTTCTAGTTCAAGGGAAGAGGCCAATTGCTTACTTTAGTGAGAAATGAATGGTGCAAATTGGAACTATTCTACTTATGACAAAGAATTCTATGCAATTATCAGAGCTTTGGATCATTGGAGTCATTATTTAAGGACCTAATCACTTCATACTACATCTGATCATGAAGCTTGAAGCACATTAAGGTCAAAAAAAATTGAATCCAAGACATGCTAAATGGGTTGAATTTTTGCAATCATTCCACTTTTCTTCCAAATACAAAACGGGGAGTCTAATATTGTTGCTGAGCTTTGTCAAGAAGTATACTTGCTTGGTGTTTTAAACTTCAAATTACTTGGTTTAGAGTGATAATCCAGTTTACGAACAAGATGGAGACTTTGGACCCATATTGAGGGAACTTTCAAAGGGTTCATGGGTCATATGTACTACATATGGGTTTTGTTCAAAGGCAATTTATTGTGCATACCAAGTGTTCTAACGTGAATTATTAGTAAGGGAGGCGCATGGAGGAGGCATTGCTGGACATTTGGAATTACAAAGACATTAACCATGTTGCGAAAGAGCATTTTACTGCCAAGATGATTGTTGTGTTGAATCTATCATAGCTCAATGTGCTACTTGTCAAAAGGCAAAGGCGGCCTTCCATCAAGGCTACTACTCCATTGGCAGTGCCAGAGGGACCTGGGAGGATGTTTTATGGATTTCATTGTAGGGTTACCAAGGACCGCAAAAGGAAGGATGCACATTATTGTAGTGGTTGATAGGTTTCAAAGATGCTCATTTCAACCATGTCACAAGACCGACGATGCTATGAATGTAGCTGACTTGTATTTTCGAGATATAATAAGAGGTTACATGGGGTTCCAAAGACCATTGTAAGTGACAGAGAAACAAAGTTCATGAGTTACTTCGAAGTCACTTTGGAGATTGATAGGTACGAAACTTTTTTAGCACATCTTATCATCCTCAAACAGATGGCCAAACTGAGGTGACAAATCGTTACACTAGGGGTTCTTTTGCGTGGTTTGGTTAGTAAAACACAAAAGGATTGGGATTTGAAACTTGCTCATGCTGAGTTTGCTTACATAGATCACCTACTTATGCTACTAAACACTCACTTTCGAAATTGTCTATGGAATCAACCCTAAATTACCAATTGACTTTGTAAGTATTCAAAGGGGAGTTGGTACACAAGGGTGCCCAGACAAAGGTTGATACATGCAAAGTTCACGCAGAAGTAAGGGCTAGAATCGAAAAGGTAATGTATTACAAGGCAAGAGCAAACAAACACAAATCACAACATGTTACAAGGAGGGGATTTGGTTTGGCTACATTTGAGAAAAGAAAGGTTCCCAAATCAAAGGAAGAATAAGCTTATGCCTCGGTGTGTGTGAGGACCGTTCAAAATCATAAGTAAGGTGGGGGACAATGCATACAAATTAGAGTTGCCAGGAGATATGGAGTTCATGCTACTTTCAACATTGGTGATTTAGCTCCTTATGTTCCTGATGACCAACTTCGAGGTTTGAGGACACAACTCTTCTGAAGAAGAGGAGGATGATACGAAATCAATGAGCAAAACTTCGAGGGTTGATAGAAGGGGCAACAAACAAGATGCAGCCATGGGGAGCTAGTGGCTTATGGAGACACAAGACTCTTAGGGTTGGCTAAAGTGAATTTTTACGTGTGTATGGTGACATGCACAAGTTTCCTCACGTAAAAATCAACAAAGCATAATAGTGTTTAGGAGTTTTGAGCTATATGGGTTTTCTTCCCACTTCATTTTATAGGGTTTTACCATATGGTGTTTTGTGATTTTCTTATTAGTTTATGAGTCATGGTTGATGAATCAAACATGGGAAACACAAAAAATGTAGGTTTCTGAAAGAAAAGATTGAAGCTCAAAAGGTTTCTTGAAGTTCTTGAAAATGGAAGTCCATCAAAAATCAAGGGAAAATATAGCGAGTAATATGGCGGGAATTTTGAACGATTTTTACGATTTTGGGCAACGTTGTTAAGCGTNTTTGGGCAACGTTGTTAAGCGTGTTTTCCGTGTTGTTTGACTTGGTCAACTTTAGTTAGTTAGTAGAAAATATTTTCCTTAGATTTGTTTCTCAAAATATCTAAGATTTAGGCTAGAAAATCAGATTACAAGTATAATACGCAAGATTGTATCCGGTTTCATAGAGATTTGTTTTGTTATCCTAATATTAGTTTGTTATACCATAAATCTAGGGTAGTTAGGATTTGTTTAGGATATTCACATATTGTGTGACATGTTTAGCTATAAATAGGATGTAAAGTACATCAATAAAATCAGATTAGATTGATTGAAAACACATTGTTTCCGTCTTATTTGTTTCACGAAAGAATACAAACTTTGTGAGGATTTCTTGTGAGGAATTCAACAAGTGAGTGGTGCTATTGAGCTTTATCTCACGTGAGGATAGTTTTAGGATTTGAGGGTGCTTTGCTTTAATCAAATTCTATCAATTATTCGCCTTAGGACTTCGAATTTGTGGTGCGTTGCTTTATCAAATTTGTGTTCTAAGTTTATCTTGTGTGAGTGGCGTTTGTTTATAAAAAAATTCACATCACAAATTATGTGGGGACATTCCTCCCAGCCCTTTCTGCCCTTCTGATGCTGAAGATGAAGAGGAGGAATTCGAAGATGGGGAAGAAGACAAAGAGAAGGATGGAGCTGGAGCAGATACTATTGCATCCACTACCATTGACCAACCTGCACTAGCTGCTGCTTGATTTTCTTCTTTTCAATAGTTAACTTGTTGTATTGTATAATCTGTTGGCAATTTATTCATTGTTGGTTTTTAAACCAATGGTATTATACATTTGTGCTTTTAAGCATATTTATCAATCTATATTTTAACTTCCTTTGCTTACTTACGTTGCAATTTTTCAAAGGTGGATACAATTCATTTGCAAAGCATTTTATATATTTCTAAGTGTTTTACTTAGAAATTTTGCAGGTTTTATTGTACATAACCCTTATAATTCATAAAGATATATCGTTCTTAGAAAGTCAAATCATGAGCCATTGGTCATTGATCTCAGAATTTTAGATCATAAATCACGTAGAGATTTAAAGTATAAGTTGTTGTAATTTGACATTTAAAGGATGAATCAAAGATTTTAACTTAGGGATTTTTCATAGGAATCTCACTTAAAGACTTCACCCACAAGTCATAACACCAATAAATAAGCATTGAGATTCAACTTGGACATTTTTCACATCAAATTCATGAATATTTGTTAAGTGTTTACTGTATATTTTGGCATATCCGGCGTAATCACATGACACCGGATGTGTCAAAGTTAGTGATTTTGTTATTAGACTCGGTCTCTTTTAGGTGTCTTGACACCAGATGTATTGCACTTAAATGGCACCGGGCGTGTCATACTTAATGACACCGGATGTGTCAAACTTAGTGTTTCTATCATTTGACCCGTCCCCTTTTTGGTGACCTGACACCGAATGTATCTCACTTAATGACACCGAATGTGTCAAACTTAGTGTTTTTATCATTAAACCCGGTCCCCTTTTGGTGACCTGATTGAAGATGTTCAAACCAATTTTTGGCACATCCGGTGTTTTCAAGTAACTTCAGATGTAACAAGTTAGATGTCCTAACCTGTTGAGACTCATCGCCTTAACCCTTATATTATTCTTTAACTCAGTAAGATCCCTGTGTTTGCAAACTTTAGACTTTGATTGATTTGTTACTCTTTAGAAGCGATGAATTAATCAATCATATTGATTTCCCTTAAACATAATGATCGAAACTGTTATTAGTTTGTTCACCGTAAGAATTTTATTTTAATACCGACACTTGTGAGGTCTTTGCCTTATTTATCACGTAGTTAGATAAGGTTCCGAATCCTGGACCTTTAAAGTTGACTTCGTGATCCGTAATCACCTAAGGGGGTAAAAGACTCTTTTTGCTTTTACCACCAAGTATTAACCTATGGTTAATTTCCGGGATCTTGCCCTTATTGATTTCAAAACCGTTAAGCAAGTTTTGAATTACTTTAATTCTTGGTTAAGTGTGGTGTTGTGCCCTTAACTGCTGAGATCAGCATCTATTTTAACAAGCATATACTTGATATACAAGGACGAACATTAGAGGAAGCAGAAATTTCATTAATACAACATGAAATTTCTTTCCCAATTGATCAACGTTGATTAAATAGGTGGGCACATGGCCTTACACTATGGCTTCTTGAAACCAAGTTTATAAATAGTACTTTTCAGATTATTTGCGTTCCATGTTTTGGGTACTTCATACCCATCCAGAGTTTGTAAACGATAGGTTCCATCTCTCAACACTTCAATTATGTCGTATGGACCTTCCCAATTGGGAGTAAGTTTGCCCTGCTCATCAGCTCTCCCAATTGACTTCATTTTCCTCAGCACAAGATCCCCTAACTTCATTTGCCTATGGTTTACCCTCTTGTTATGTTCTCTTGCGATTTTTAGCATTTACATTTCTGGCCTAAGCAAAGCATTGCCTATAACTTTAGGTAACATGTCCAAGGTGGCTTTCATCATCTCCCAGTTAGCCCCTTCATTATATAACATAATTCTTAGAGTAGGCTCACACATTTCAATGGGGAGAACCGCTTCTGATCCATACACCAGCACAAATGGGGTTTCCCCTGTGGAATTCTTTGCTATTGTCCTGATAGATAAGAGGACATTGTACAATTGTTCATCCACCCATAGACCTTTGGCAGCATTCAACTTTTTCTTCATGCCCGTGCTAATGATCTTGTTGAAGGCCTCCACTTGTCCATTGGCTTATGGATAGCCCACTGAGGCAAAATGAGCTGAGATGCCTTGATCTTCTAGCCATACTCTTAACTGTGGAGTCTCAAATTGCAGACCATTATAAAACACTATTGATTGAGGTACCCCGAACCTTGTTATTATATTTTTCCAAATGAACCATTTGACATCCCCATGTTTAATACTTCACATTGGCTCTGCTTCTACCCATTTAGTAAAGTAGTCCACTGCAACCAAGACATACTTCCTTTGTCCCAATGCTTGTGGTATGGACCAAGAATGTCCATTCCCCACTTAGAAGAAGGTATTGGGCTTAAAATTGGGTTCAAGTCATTGGCTGGTTTTTGTGGTAAATTACTGAACAACTGACACTTCTTACATCTTTTCACATAGGTCATTGCATCATGTCTCAGACTGGGCTAGTAATACCCAGTTCTTAATGCTTTTTCTGCCAGCGCCCTTCCCCCTATATGAGAGCCACAAAAACCTTCATGGATATCTTCAAGAATCTCTTTTCCTTTTTCTGGGGTGATGCACTTTAATAGCGGGTGAGTAAAAGGCTAAGTACAAACCATGCCCCTGATGAAATTAACATCCTCCATTTCTTCTATGCTCCTTTTCTCTTTGATCTCCCAAAAAACTATTCGAGGATTCTCTCCAACTGTTGAGCTTGCTACTTTGGAAAGAGCATCTGCGTGATTGTTCTCAAATCTTAGAATTTGCATAATCTGAAACTTGTCTAGACTTTTCACTTCCTCTTGAGGTATATTCTTGTATTTGGCCATGCTAGCATCTCTAGCTTCATAGTCCCCCAAGTATTGACTAACGATAAGCTGAGAGTCCGACCTTGCTTCTATCTTTTTTGCCCCAGCGGCTTTACACAGTTTGACCCCGGCAATCAAAGCTTCGTACTTAGCCTCATTATTTGATGTTTGGAATATGAATCTCATGGCATACTCGTAGATGTCACCCTCAGGCGACCTACAAATAATACCTGCCCCACATCCATTGTGAGTGGATGAGCTATCAACATATAAGGTCTAGTGATCAATACTTGGTTTCTCCATAGGTGGCCTTGTCATTTCGACTATAAAATCGGCGAAAGCTTGACCCTTGATAGCTTTCCTTGGTTCAAAAGTAATATCAAATGAGTCCATTTCAAGAGCCCACTTGAGCATCCTTCCCAAAGTTTCCTTGGACAAAGCTTTCTTGAGCGGCTGAACAATATATACAACGATTTTATGAGAAAGAAAATAGGGCCTCAACTTCCGGCTTGCATTAAACAATGCAAGTCCAAACTTTTCAATCAGAGCGTATCTGATCTCAGCATTTTGGAGTACGTGACTCAAAAAATATACCGGATATTGGACCCCATTTCTCTCAGCTAACAGAACGGCTGAGAGTGCATGGTCTAATACCGCGAAATAAATAAATAAAGTTTCTCTTTCAATGGGACTGATTAATCTTGGGAGAGTATGTAGGTGTTCCTTCAAATGAATGAAGCCTGACTCGACTTCCTCCGTCCATTCGAACAGAGGGCTGCCCTTGCCTGCCTTTGCCTTTCTCTTGTTCGTATCAAAAAAATAATGGCATTTATCACATGCCCTTTATAGGAATGTACCAAGAGCAGCTAGGCATCTGGTCAGTTTCTACACCTCTTTAACGTTCCGGGGAGTGGTCATATCCAGAACAGCCTTGACTTTGTCTACATCAACTTCAATCCCTCGTTCATCCACAAGAAAACCCAAAAATTTTCCAAAAGTTACCCCAAAAACACACTTCTTTGGATTTAACTTCATCTTATATTTCCTCAATGTTTCAAAGGTTTCTCTCAAGTCTGCCACATGATCTTTCATCTCCTTGCTCTTGACAATCATATCATCGATGTATGCTTTAATGTTCCGTCCCAACTGGTTTTTGAAAACATCATTTGCCAAACATTGGAAGGTTGCTGGAGCATTTGTAAGACCAAATGACATCCTTGTATAGCAATATAGACCCTTTTCAGTTACAAAAGCTGTTTTTTCTTGACATTCCTCCCATAGAGGAATTTGGTGAAATCCTGAGTAGCCATCCATAAAACTCAATAGTGCATGCCCTGTCGTTGAATCAACCTATCGGTCGATCTTGGGCAAAGGAAAGCTATCCTTTGGACAGGCCTTGTTGAGATCAGTATAATCAACACACATCCTCATCGTACCATTTGGCTTTGGAACCAAGACTACATTAGCCACCCAGTCAATATACTTACATGGTCTAATGAATCTCGCCTCCAAAAGCTTATTCACTTCTTCCTCCGCCGCCTTATTGCAAAGTTCGCCAAAATTTCTCTTCTTTTGACAGATTGACTTAGCATCGCGCTTGACATTCAACTTATGTACAACTATACTTGGATCAATGCCTGGCATCTCCTCCACCTCATATGCAAAGACATCCTTGAACTCTCTCAACAGCTTCCTCATCTCTGCCCCAACATGGTCGTCTGGGGCCTGGCCTACCTTGACTGTTCAGTCAGGCTTGACTTCGTCAAGAACGAAATCTTCGTGTTCACCAACTGGCTGAGGTCGAGTTACTTGACTCAAACTATGGATGGCCATCAGTTCATTTTTAGCCATTCCCTCAGTCTTCCTTTTCTTCGTTGTCTCTTCCACTTCATCAACCCAAGCAGTAGGCTTAAGAGTGGTGATATGACATTTTCGGGCCATTTTTTTATCCCCACGAAGAGTTCCTACAGTCCCATTGTTACACTCATACTTCATGAGCATGAGATGGGTAACAATTACTGCCCTTGAGGCGTTCAAGGTTGGCCGTCCCATAATTATATTGTAACCTGACAATTCTTTGACTACCAGGAACTTAACGACCATGTTCCTAACGCTTTCCTTTCCCCTATCCTTACTGGTAGGGAAACAGTACCCAATGTGTTTATTACTCCTCCCCCGAAACCAATAATTGGATGATGGATAGGTTCCAAGGTAGACACATCATACTTCAATTTTTTGAGGCAAGCATAAATAATTATATAAGATGACCTCCCAGTGTCTATCAATATTCGCTTGACCCTCATATTGGCCACTTTCAGTTCCACCACCAAGGGATCATCATGTGGTGTACGAACGAAATTTCACCTTAGCATCATGCCCCATCTCCGGTGACCCTTCTCGAGAGAGACTCCGTAAGTACTCTTTATTTCCTCGAAGGGTTGGTCCGCCAGCTGCATACCCACTGGAGATGACATATACCACATCCTCTTCATTCTCCGTACCATCTTTAGGCTCACTAGCCTTGAATTCCATCTTCTGTTTGGAGTTCTTATCTTGGGATTTGATCAGGTGTTGTGAAATTTTGCCCTTGATGGCGAGAGATTCAAGGGTTCTCTTAAGATTGAAGCAATCATTAGTATGATACCCCGTATCATTGTGAAAGTGGAAATATTTACTTGAGTCCCTAACTTCCTTGGCACTTCTTAGTGGTGGTGGATCATCAATCTCAACTTTGTTACGAATTTCCTTGAAAACTGAATAGAGATCTTTGGTGAACTCTATCTTAGGACCATCATTTGACTTTATTTTCTTATTTTGGAAGTCCTTTGCTTGATGTCATAGTTGCCCACGTGGCATGTTTCTTCTGGTCTTTGTTTTTAGAGTGTTGTTCACTCTTTCTATCATCACTTCTGTCTTTCCTGGTTGAAGCACAGAGCTCTTGGCCATGGATGAACCATTCAGCCTCTTCCAGAATTCCTTTCAGCGTTTTGCAATTTCTTCTTACAACATCAAATTTAAAAGTTCCATCGTGCAGACCTCTAAAGAAGTTATCAAAGGCCACTCCATCATATTAATTCGCAATTAGCAAAGATTCCAGATTGAATCTTTATACACAACTTCTTAGAGACTCCTTTTCTCCTTGAACTATTTTGGCCAGATGCATGCTGGTCTTCCTCTCCCTTTTGTTAGCCATGAAATGATGTACAAAGGTCGTACTCAATTCATGAAAGTTGTTGATTGATTGATCAGGGAGGCTATTGAACCATTTTTGGGCAATTCCCTTCAGAGTTGCCGGGAAGTATCGGCACCAGGTTACATCATCTAGACCCTAAAAGTACATCAAATGTTTATAGGTAGCCAGATGCTCCTCCGGGTTAGTTGTCCCGTCAAATGGCTCAATTTGAGGCATTTTAAACTTATTGGGACGTGGAGCCATCATGATGGACATGGAGAACGGTGACTTCCATTCCATCATCGTGTTATTAGGCTTTTGTCCAACAACCCCCGTAGGGTTATGGACAGCCTTTGTTGACTCTCGGCAAGGATCACTTGATTTGCCTACATCCTCCCAATACCTGATCATCTGTTCTTTTCTGGACTGATCGACCTTATCAGCTTTCTTCTTCTCAATTAAGTCTCGTAGACACGCATGTTCTCCCGAATCCAAGGAGACATGATGGGAGTCAGTCATCTTCCTAGTTGAAGATTCTTCTGATGAACCAGGTCGACCTCCTTCCCTCCAGGCCTTCTTAGCGTTCAAATATTCTCTTGTATCCATAATAGAGACTTTCTTGGCATCAAGATATTCTCTTGCATCTCTGCTGGATGATTTCTGTTGCTCCAGATACTCCCGAGCATCACTTGCAATGGTTTTCTTGAACTCAATGAGTTCTCTAGCAACAGTTTGTGTCTTGCTAGATCCAACATCCTTACCTGTCAACTCCCATTTAGGTTTATATCTGGGAGTGACAGGGTACTTCTTCACTGCTCCCCAATGGGTTTTCAGCAGAGTTCGGTCCTTTCTCAATTTCTCAACTTTCTCATGGAAAGTTAATCTCTCCTGGCCTTGGCCTTCCTCAATCATTACACCTTTCATCTTTGAAGATGAAGGGTGTTGTGTCTCAACCTTCTCTCGTGTTTTCTTGGTGGAATACTCTCGTAGAGTTTCCGCCAAGTTCTCTTGGAACCTAGCCAAGATACTCTTGAGCTGACTCATGGTCACAGATTGGTTTCCAAAATTTGCTTGTTCTTGTGCTCTTCTCGGTGAGCCAGTACCTTCCCCAGTTCCGTAATTGCCAGTCTGGTCTAGGTATCTGGTCTCATCCTCGGTAGAAATTCCGCTTCCAATCATTGTTAGGAGTCCTCCCCTAAGACGGCGCCAAATGTTGTTGCTAAAGCAATGAGGTGGGATAGGGACTGTGAGGACTTCGCTGACGTAGACTGGATGCGTGAATGGACTGGTCTCCTGCCGACGTACGCTCCAAGTACCATCAAAAAAGGGACAATAATCCTTATAGGATTATTTCCCCCTCCGATACTTAAGTAAGTATTTGTAGGAGAGTAAGTGAACAATAATCAACAAGTAAACAATTTTAGAGAGAAGTTCTAGAGAGAAGCTTTCCCTTTTTAGTATGTGTTTTTGTCTTAATCTTGAGTGTACTTTTTATCAGAATTTTGAGAGTTATTTATAGCGTCAAGTACAATTTCTTATCCAATGAGATCGTGACACTTGTCCTCGTCTCCTTAATTACCTTCCTTCATTTTCCTTATGGGCTTTTAGCATTAGGCTTTCAAGGCCCCATGGTTTGTTTTGGATTTTCTTCTAACGGCGAATAGGAGCTTGACATGTGGCGATGTATGATTCACATGTGGACCAGTCTAAAGATGACACATGGCCATGTGGGGCCTACTCATGGCAGACTCATCAATGCCACGTGGCAATCCCATGTAGGCATTTAATAATAGAAATAGGGACACGTGGTCCAGTTGTAGGATGACACGTGGCTATGTAGGCCCACTCATGACAGACTCATCAATGCCACGTGGCAATCCCACGTCAGCGTTTTATAATAGAAAGAGGGACACGTGGCCACTCAGAGGCTGACACATGGCAGCTGACTTGGCATGCCACATCAAAACCACTGACAATTCCTGAAGACAACAGGAAGTGTTTTATGTGACAGGGAGTAGGACACATACAAAGAAATTGCCCATACTCCTGGGTAATCACTACTAGGGAAGTAAAGGAAATCGAAGATGCCTACTTAGATGTTCTTCTTGAAGAAGGGGAGAACGAAGATGTTGATTCCCAAGAAGAACAAAGTAGCAATGATATGGAAGAAGTTGAGGCAGAAACACAAGGTCAGGCATTGGTCCTCAGGAGGGTTCTTTAGTCTAAACCTGCGCCAATTGAAGAGAACCAGAGGGACAAAATTTTCGTGACCAGGTGTAATGTACAGGGTAGGTTATGTGATGTGATAATTGATAGTGGCACCTGTACTAATGTGGTCTCTACCTATTTGATTCAGAAATTGAATCACCCCACATACAATCATCCTCACCCGTACAAGTTACATTGGCTAAGCAACACCTGAAGTGGCACACTAAATCATACCACGTGTCAGCATAATACTGGGCCACATGTCCACTAAAAGACCAAGTGGCACTGCCACCTGGCAATGACTAGACCACCACGGTGGGCTCCACACGGGCACGTGTCGTTGTAAGATTGGGCCACGTGTCCAAAACAAATAATACTTAAAAGAATAGCAACCTCTGCCATTCGTTGCAATCCTATTTGAGGCTACAAGGTAGGATATAAGGAGGAATTTGGGCCTTGAGGCTTGAATATGAGAGCCCATGAGGCTTGATCAAGTACCAACCAATTAGATGATGACAAATGTCATTGTCCTATTTGTTAGCCTCCAAACCTAAAGGCTATAGATAACCATCAAAATCATCATTTTGGGGGCATTCAGCATTCAATATTCAATCTTCATTCATTCTTACATCATACTAAGAGAATTTCTCTCACTAGTTTCCCTGTCTAGATTACCAAGTTGTTAATTATTGTTAATTTGCCTTAATCCCCATACAAATACATACTTAAGCATCGGAGGGAGAAAAAATCCTACGAGGATTTTATTCCCTTGTTTTTCAATAATCAAGGTCCGTGCCATCAGGAAGTGAACAAGCCAACAGATGTCCGTCCGAAATGTAGCCCTCTAGTTCCCTCTGCACGTATTCAGTTGAAGAGACCCTACCAGGAACTCTTTCTACATCATTTGGCGCCGTCTGAGGGGAGGGCACCTGAGGACGACTGGTGGTTCACTTACAACTGAGGATGAGACTCGGTACCTTGATCAATCCGGGAACTATGAAACCGGACAAGGAACTTGCTCTCCTAAGGGGAAAGAAATAGAGGATCAACTTCACTCAAGAGTATCTTGGAAGGTCTCAAAAAGTCCTTTACGGAAGCTCTACGGGAGCATTCCTTCAAGAGAATTCATGAGGAGGGTGATCCTCGTCAAAGAAAGCTTAAACAAAAGATGTATCAGGAAGATCAAGGTGAAGGAAGACTAACTTTCCAAGAGAAAGTTGGAAAAATCAAGAAGGAAAGAACTCCATTGAAAGCTCATTGGGGCACACTCAGAAAGTATCCTATCACTCCTAAGTATAAACCAAAACGGGAGGTGGCAAAAGGACAAACTGAAGTAAGCAGGACAAGATCTGATGCTAGAGAATTCATTGAATTCAAAAAGTCATTAGCTCATGATGCTAGAGAGTATCTTGAGGCTTGGAGAACTTCGAGTAAGGATGCTAGAGAAGTTATCAATAAAAGGAGGGCATCTAGCAGAGATGCAAGAGAATATTTAAACTCCAAACGAGCCCAACGTGAACAGAGTCGCTCTGACTCGTCGGGTTCAACTGCAACCAAAGAGATGTCTGATTCACATCCATTTACTCTTGAATCAGATAGGCGTGATGATGAAGAGAATCTGAGATACAAGATTGAGAAGACGAAAGCTGAGAAAGCAGATCAAGCTAAAGGAGAGCAAATGATTAAATACTGGGAGAACAGGATGAGACCCGAGGAGCTTTATATGGCTAAGCAGGTACCTAATGATCCTACGGGGATCATCGGGGATAAAGGGGGTTCTATGTCAATGAATTGGACAACCCCATTTGCTGCATCAATCATGATGGCTCCTCGCCCAGTTAAGTTTAAGATGCCTAATGTAGAGGCTTTTGATGGAACAACTGATCCAGAATAACATTTGGCAACATACAAACACTTGATGTATTTTCAAGGTTTGGATGATGCAACTTGGTGCCGCTATTTCCCAGCAACACTTAAAGGAATATCGCAGAAGTGGTTTAATACCTTACCAAATCTGTCTATTAAACAATTTTCATGAACTAAGCACAACTTTTGTACATCACTTCATGGCTAACAAACGTGAAAAGAAGACAAGTATGCACTTAGCCAAAATCGTGCAAGGTGAACAAGAATCCTTAAGAAGCTATGTACAACGATTCAATCTTGAATCATTACAGATAGATACCTAACCTTTCTGAAGGATTTGCTTTTGATAGCTTCTTCAGAGGGCTCCATGATGGAACTTTTAAGTTTGATGTGCTCAGAAGGAATTTTAAAACTTTGAAAGGTATCTTGGAGGACGCTAAATGCTTCATCCATGCTCAGGAGCTATGTGCTTCAACCCGCAAGGACAGGAAGGATGATAAGAAGAATGATCATGGTTCAAAGAACATGGATCAAAAGAGGCATGCCACATTAATGGCTAGCTCATCAAGCAAGGGAAATTTTTAATATTGTAAGAGAAAGTCGAATGATACACCAAGTTTTAAGTTCACCAAGGATCTCCATTCTGTTTTCAAGGAGATCCGAGGTAAAGTTGATATTGTCGATCCTCCACCTTTGAGAAGNTGATATTGACGATCCTCCACCTTTGAGAACCCCAAAGGAAGATCGGGATTCGAGTAAGTATTGCTACTTTCATAAAGATGTGGGGCATCATACAAATGATTGCTTCAGTCTTAGAAGAACTCTTGACGCTCTTGCTGCTAAAGGGAAGATTGGTCAGCACCTGATCAAGTCATCCGACAAGAATGTAAAACAGAAGTTAGATTCTAGAGACGAAAAGACAAAGGAGGATTATGATACTGACAAAGAAGATGTTATCTATGTAATCTCGGGTGGGTTTGCAGCTGGCGGACCTACCATGAGAGGAACCAAAGCGTATGTTCGAAGCCTTGCTCGAGAATCATCCCCTAAAACAGTGGCAGATGCAAAAACCAAGTTTCCTGAAGTATTGATCAGCGACAGAGATCGAGGCAAGGTTCGAACACCTTATGATGATCCCTTGGTGGTTGAGTTGAAAGTAGCAAACATGAAAGTAAAAAGAATACTTGTTGATACGGGAAGTTCATCCGATATCATCAGTTACAACTGTCTGAGGAAGTTGAAATACGATTCTTCTAAGCTTGAGCCTATCCACCATCCCATCATTGGGTTTGGAGGAGGAGTTATCAATGCATTAGGAA
Organism: Suaeda aralocaspica; assembly: GCA_016808085.1. Lineage (NCBI taxonomy): Eukaryota > Viridiplantae > Streptophyta > Magnoliopsida > Caryophyllales > Amaranthaceae > Suaeda > Suaeda aralocaspica. Next base: position 16,405 of record PYUH01000530.1, read on the forward strand.
CTGTCACCTTGTCGGTTCGAATGGGAGATAAAAATTGTGCTAGAATCATCCTCACCCTGTTCCTTGTGGTGAAGGAGCTACAAGCGTATAATGTGATACTTGGAAGACCAACTCTGAATGCTGTTAGGGCAGTAATTGTTACTCATCTCATGCTCATGAAGTATGAGTGTAACAATGGAACTGTGGGAACCATCCATGGAGATCAGCAGTTGGCAAGAGAATGCTATGTTACTACACTTAAAGCTGAAGCGTGGTCAGGTAATGTTGGGGAAACAAGTAAGAAAGAAAGATTGAACAAGCCCCCAAAGATCAAGTGATGGTTATTCATAGTTTGAATCAAGTTCCTAGACCTCAACCTGGAGGTGAACATGAAGACTTTGTGTTGGATGAGTTGAAGCCTGACAGAACGGTGAAAATTCAACAGACCATGGCATCTCTGCTAACTTTGCTTCCGTAGGCTATCCTCAGACTAATGGACCAATTGAAGCTTTCAATAAGATAATCAGTGATAGACTGAGGATGAAGCTTGAGAAGGCAAAAGGATTATGGGTCGATGAATTATACAATGTCTTATGGTTTATAAGTACCACCGTCAAGAACTCAACCGGAGAAACTTCCTTCATGTTGGTGTACGAGCTGAAGCTGTTTTTCCCATAGAAATGTGTGAACCTACTCTCAGAGTGATGTTGTATAATGAGGATGCGAGTTAGGAATTGATGAAAGCTTCTCTTGATACCCTACCTGAAGTGAAAGGTAATGCCTTTCTTAGACAGCAATTGTACAAGTTTCGGATGGCTAGAGAACATAATAAAAGGGTTAATAATAGGCCTATGAAGCTTGGAGATCTAGTTTTGAGAAAGATAGAAGCCATAGGAAGGGCAAATGAGCAAGGTAAGTTAACTCAGAATTGGGAAGGACCCTACGAGATTGTGGAAATTATTCGAGATTGTACTTATCGACTCAAGAGTTTGGATGGTTATGAGCTGCCACGAACTTGGAATGCTAATAATTTAAAGAGGTATTACATGTAATCCTGATTTACGGAATCAGATGAATAGGCTACGGCCATATAAATAAGGTCCAAGTTTATCTTTTTTATAGAAATTGGAGTTTACATTTGTATTAAAATTGGCTACGGGTCATAATTAATGAAAACTCTGTTTATGTATATGTGATAATTTAATTTATTACATTTTATTTTGCTTATTAAGCAAGGCTAGGGCAAGACCCTAGAGCCTTGGTGAATCTTATGAATTCCCATTAGGGTAAGACTAGGGCAAGATCCCAGAGTCAAACTTTGTTACTTAAGCAAAAAGAGACTTAAGACAAAGGAAGTAGGACTAAGGGTCTTACAACTAGATCAAGTGTCTTAAAAGTAGGGCTAAGGGTCTTACAAGTAGACCAAGTGTCTTAAAAGTAGGACTAAGCGTCTTACAATTAGATCAAGTGTCTTAGAAGTGAGACTAAGGGTCTTACAGTTAGACCAAGTGTCTTAAATGTAGGACTAAGGGTTTTACAATTAGACCAAGTGACTTAAAAGTGGGACTAAGGGTCTTACAGTTAGACCAAGTGACTTAAAAGTGGGACTAGGTCTTACAGTTAGACCAAGTGTCTTAGAAGTGGGACTGAGGGTCTTATAATTAGAGCAAGTGTCTTAAAAGTAGGACTAAGGGTCTTACAATTAGACCAAGTGTCTTAAAAGTAGGACTAAGGGTCTTAGAATTAAGCCAAGTGTCTTAAAAGTAGGACTAAGGTCTTACAATTAGACCAAGTGTCTCAAAAATTTGACTAAGAGTCCTTGAAAATGCTAAGGGCATTAAGATTAAAAAGCTATAATACTTGCTTCGAGTCCTTAAGTTTAAGGGCAATCAATACTAGGACTTCTGGTAAACTTAGGTATCTCAGCAAAAGGCTGATCCTGGTAAACTTGAAGCTTAATTTGGGGCAAAGAGAACCCTACAAGCCTATCAGAAATAAAAAAAGGAGATCAAATTACAAAGTTACATTTAAAATACTTCTTATGAGGAAGTATACTCCATAGGGAACAATAAGAGTTTCCATTGGTGGGTTAGTTATGAACTTCCTAAGGGAAATCATAATTAAAGTTCCTAAGATCCCATGGGGAACCTTGAGAAGATGAACCCAGAGTGATCAAGGAATAAGCAAGAAATCAAGCAAAGACTGCATTGAAAGAAATTTAAATCAAATATTTCACGAAACACTTTAAAAGTGTTCCTACTGAAATCATTGTTCAAAATATGCTAAGTTAATACTGTACAAACATATTAAACACGATCATTAAAATTTTAAAGAAGAGCACCAGCCTTGATGTTTGTCATTATGGACTTCTGAAGCTTCTTTGCTCTTCCCTTCTTCTTGTTGCTTCTCTTTCTCAAGACTCTCTTCTTCTTTATCTTCACTCCCTTCTTGAATTTATTCTTCTTCTGAATAATCAAAGGAAGGAGGAGGAGTTGCTTCACCTTGTTTTTTGATATGAACCATGTTGACATAGTTCAATCTTCTTTCAAAGGAGTCAAAGGCTAGATATTCCTCTAACCCCATTCCCCAAGCTTCTAAGCACATCTCTCTAAGGAAAGCTTGACCCTCCATGTACTTCTCAACAATAGTGATTGAGATCTTTTGTTCAGCTTCTTCCTTTTCATTTTTTAGCTTCTCCTTTTCCTCCTTAGCTTCCTTGAGCTTCCTCTTCAGCTCATCCACTTCCTCTCTGAGTCTTTTGGCCTCTTCCTTGGCATCCATGCCGTCTTTTTCAATGCGGCTTTGGTTAGCAATGACAGCAGAAGCCTTCTCCACAGTCTCTTGGTCAGCATGGATCTGGTTAGCCAGTTCCATGCTCCTCTCCAAGATTACCTGGTAGTCTTCCTTGGTTTTGTGGAGATCTCTGGAAAGAGCATTCATTGCGTGCTGCCATTTGGCCTCAATCTTATTTGTTTGAGCCACTACATAAGTAGCAGCTTTGTCATAGAATTCCATGCACTCTTTGTTTTCAGCCTTCATGGATCCATAGAGTTCGGCCAAGTGATCTAGACGGAACATAGACTGCAAGGGAAGTGAAACAAAGAGTTAATTGATAAAAAAAAAAATAATAATAATAATAATAATGGGAAGAGAATGGAGAAGAACACAGTTTTTGGAAGCATACCTCAGAAAGGTTATTGAAGATGGGAAGAAGGTGGCCTCTGACAGATCCCTTGGGTGACTCCTTGTACTCAGCTTCTCCACAGCTGAAGATCTCCCTAATCAACCTCCTTTTGTAGTTAGAGTCAAATTTTTTGCTGGTTGAAGGGAGATCCTCCTCGTCATCAAGGAAGTTGGGGGATTCAGCCTCATCTGTTACGGGAACCGGTAAAACTATGGCATTAGGGTTCTGGGAGAGTTAATGGTATCTAAAGATGAGCGTATAGTTTGACATAATCTGTGACTAAACTTACCCCTAGAAGCTCTACCTTGTGCCTTAACACTTTCAGGAATGTTTCTCTCAACATATTTGGAAATTCCAATAACAGGATCCTCATCAGGAGGAGAAGAAGGAGGTTCAGATACGCCAGCTGATTGGGAAGCAGGCATTGTATTGAGGGGAGTGGCAGAAATGCTTTCCTTCTGGAGAATGGTTAAGGCAGTCAAAGGATCAACCAACCCATTGTCACTCTCCAAGGGGTTATCTTGTTCAGTCGGAGGAGTTCTGTTCCTCACCCCTATCATGAAATCACTCTCCCCAATCACGTAGGCACTCTTCCCTGAAAGGGAGGAAGTGTGGGGACTTGACTCAGTAAGCTCAATGGGAGCAACAACAGCTTTGGAGAAAGAACTCTTTCTTCTGCTCTTCTTTGAGCCTGTACCTTATGCTTCTGGTACTTCCTCCTTCTTCCTCTTGTTGGAGGGTTTTGGCTTCCTCCCAGAAGCCTTACTTGTCTCCTGAAAAATATAAGTGTTAGAAGAGTATAAAGGAATATTCAACAGATCCTACTAAGATGAACAACTTTCAGAGCAAAACCAATAACTTCCCACTTTGTGTACATCCTAGTTTGCCAACTTGAACGTACATTGACACAAAGTAGGGAAGCCACTGCTTACAACTTCCTAGGTGGAGACATCAAACAATACTTCCTCTCTTGTGCCTCCCCAGGTTCAACTTGCAACTTCTAAAGCCTCAGCTTTCTAGTTTGCCGAGTTGAACATAGAATGACACAAAAGGGGGAAGTTGAATTAATACTTACTAAGGGGAAGTGTCATATCAAATCTTCCTAAGGGGAAGTAATGAATTAATAGTTACTAAATGGAAGTGCTAAATTAAATCTTCCTAAGGGGAAGTATGATCTTAAAAGCTTCCTAAGGGGAAGTAAAAGGATTTCAACTCTTTATGACGTTGTACGTTCAACCCGGCAAACAAGGAAGTCAAAGACTTCCCACTTTGCCGAGTTGAACGCACATGGACACAAAGGAGGAAAGTCTAAAAATTCTAACTTCCTATGAAAGGAAGTCTAAATATACTTCCTAAGGGGAAGTATGATCTTAAAGCTTCCTAAGGGGAAGTAAAAGGACTTCCCCTCTTTATGCCATTGTACGTTCAACCCGGCAGACAAGGAAGTCAAAGACTTCCCACTTTACCGTGTTGAACGCACATGGACACAAAGGAGGGAAGTCTAAAAAATTCTAACTACTTATGAAAGGAAGTGTAAACATACTTCCTAAGGGGAAGTATGATCTTAAAGCTTCCTAAGGGGAAGTAAAAAGACTTCCCACTTTGCCGAGTTGAACACATATGGACACAAAGTGGGGAACTCTCAAGTCATTCTAACTTCCTAAGGGGAAGAAACTTCCTATATAGGGAAGTCTAAATATACTTCCTAAGGGGAAGTATGATCCTAAAAGTTCCTAAGGGGAAGTCTTAAATATTCTAGCTTCCTACGACGAAGGAACTTCCTATAAAAGGAAGACTACACATACTTCCTAAGTACAAGTGATGTTTTAAACTTCCTAAGGAGAGGGAAGAGTTGTAACTATTATACAACTTCCCTACTTAGTGCCCACCTGCGTTCAATTCGGCAAAGTGGGAAGTCACTAAGTAGGGAAGTCCCTAATAACGTTCTTAAGAGGAAGAGTATAAATACCTAACTTCCCCATTTAGTGCCTGCTTGCGTTCAAGCCGGCAAAGTGGGAAGACTCTAAGTGAGGAAGTGTATGTCAATATGATTGATAAGTAAAATATATATATATAAAACTAAAAACGCAAGTCTTAAGTGTTGCAAAGATGTAAAGATGAAATACCTGAGTCTTCCCCTTCTTCGAGGAAGTATCCTCCTCTAGCTTTTGAGAGACTTGCTTCCAGAAATCTTTTTGGTTCATGCTTCCTTTTTTGAATGATGGGAGGTCAGCAAGAGCATCTTCTGCAGAAAGAAAAGACACTTGGTTAGATAAGTGGAGAAAAGAAACAGAGGCTCAGTAATAAATAATAAAGCAAAAATTTCCCTGGTTGTACTCATCCCCATAAATTACACCACCAACAACAAGGAAGTTGCGATCTAAGAAGAACTCGCTAAAGGGGATCCAGTTGAAGGGAACTGTCAGAAATTGTTTCTTGATCTCCACTGTGGTAGATCTGAAGTATTCTAAGTTTTGTTGCTCAGTATCACTCAATCTAGGAAGCTAAAAGGATCTTCCTAGGCACTTTGGAAAAGGATTCCATTTTTTCAACACTTCTACCAGCTTTTTGTCATGAGACTTCACAAACACGAAATGGTTCCTCGAGTTAGGAACCTTGTTGCCTTTCTCCACACAAGTGAGGAACCCCTCACTGTTTTTCATATAGAACCACCCACGTTTGCAGTGGGAGGCTTTTCAGAGATGTTGAAGATGAAGGAATACCTTAGAAGAAGCTTTCACTCCTCTAAGACCACAAAAATTCACATAATACATTATGTGAACCCAAGAATTGGGAGTCAGTTGACATAGGCCAATGTCATATTTTTTGAAGAGATTAAAAATGAATAAGGAAGTGGGGAACCTAAGCCCTAAGTCAATAACTTCAGTATAAACAGGGAAGCAGTCTTCAAGGGCATGAAAAATAGTATCCCCCTTGTTAGGGATGATCAGTTCAAAATACTCATTATTAAAATTCAAGTCACTACTCAATTTATCCTTATTTACACCATCTACATATTCATCAGAGATGACTACATCATCAGCACAAGGATAGGCACCTCTCTTCTTTTTAGGCTTCGAAGTGGTAGCCTTGGAAACCTCTCTCTTTCTAGTAGGAATCTCCCTTACTTCCTCCTCAGGAGCTTCCTGTGCAGCTTCAGCATCCTCTCTTCCCCCAACCTGGGTAGTAGGATCTTGCTGATCAAGAGGATTCACATCTGAAACTTCAGATGCTGGAACTCTCAAAGTAGCAGTTTCTCTGTAGGCAGTTTGCTTAATTCTTGCCATTGCAACTTCCTGCACAGGAAGAGAAGGAAGTAGGAAAGACCCAGACAATAAATGATCAGGAACGACAGAAGATTTAGTTCCAACAGAAGAAGTAGTACAAGGAGAAGGAAGTAATTTAATAGAGTTCTCATTATTATTTGGGGAAGAAGAGGATGAAGAAGCCATTGATAGATTCAGAGGAAAATAAAGAAAAAGAAGTAAAGGAAAAACATGAAAGAAAAAGAATTCAGGTAAATACCTAAAAAAGAGAAGAAAACTAGGATCTACTGTTCACACCGGAAACCACCGCACCAACTCGCCGGAAATCGCACCACAGGTCGCCGAAAATCGCCTCTGAAGTTTCTTGGGAGTTTGAGAAAATTCTTGGGAACTTTTAGAGAGAGAAAGTGAAGTAAAATGATTGACAATGACAAAAGTGATCAAGTATTAAATATAAGCTACAAGGTTGGTAATGGTGCAATCAACTTCGAAGGTGAGGATGCCAATGGCAGAGATGCAAACATACGTGAAATAGTAGCTTATGGGTATATCAACCATATGGGTGACTCAAGGGTAGGGATTTGCGTGTGCATGGTCACATGTCAATAGTATGGCACGCAAATCAAGGCAAGAATGGTGGATTTGGGGAACAAGAAGGTTTTTGCCTATGAGTTTTTTTCCCATAGGGTTTTTTTCATTTCAGGCTTTGAGTCTAAATTTCTAGGTGAGTCTTGATCATCATAATTATGCTAAAATGCATGGAAGACAGATTCTTGAAGGTTTCTTGATTAAAAGATTGGATCTTCAGGCATTTCTTGAAGATCTTGGAAGAAATCTTGAAAATTGCGCAAATTGTGACGAAGCTTCTTGCGAGTTTTTGGACGATTTTCTTGGTTCTTGGGCTCCAAGCAAGTGGCGTTCTTTTAGTCTAAATTCTGATGATTATCTTGTTAATTAGGTATTTAGATAAGTTGTTAGGATATTTTCTTGATTTGCTAGATAGTTAGAGTTTGTTAGGAAAGATAAGATCAAGTGCAAGTTGCATGATGATGTGGCAATCTTATCTTGAGTTTGTTGCGCAACTTGTGCAAGTGGCACAAGTGGGCCGAATATTCCTAGTCTTAGGCGTGATTTTTGGTCTATTTTTATTAGGATTTTGTTGTTGATTATACCTATAAATAGTCTCAACATTAGGATGTAACCAATTAAGTTGGAGTTGAAAAAAAAAGTTGTTTATTTACTTGAAAACAAAAATCCGAAATTTAAGAGTTGGTGATTAAATTCTTTATACTCTTGTGATTTAATTAGTAGCTCTTTATGGTCTCAAACAAGCTCCTAGAGCATGGTATGAGAGACTTTCCAGTTTTCTTTTAGAAAATGGCTAAAAGAGAGGTTCGATTGACAAGACACTATTCTTAAAAGAAAGGGGAACTGATCTGTTAGTGATTCATATATATGTTGATGATATTTTGTCCGGAGCTACTAATCCTGATTTGTGTGATGAGTTTGCAGATTTGATGAAAAGTGAATTTGAGATGAGTATGATGGGAGAACATGGGTTCTTCCTAGGGCTTCAAATCAAGCAAACAAGGATGGAATCATGATCCATCAGCAGAAGTATCTCAAGGAGCTGCTCAAAAAGATATGGTCTGCAAGACAACAAATCCTATGAAACACCTATTCCAACTTCTATAAAATTAAGCCTTGATGAAAAGGGAAAGGATGTTGAGGGTAAGTTGTATAGAAGTATGATTGGCTCATTGCTTTACTTAACACCAAGTAGGCCAGATATAGTGTTTTCAGTAGGGTTGTGTGTAAGATTTCAAAGCAACCCTGAAGAATCTCACCTAAAGGCTGTCAAAAGGATTCTAAGATATCTCAATGGTACTGATGATCTGTGTTTGTGGTATCCAAAAGGGAGCATCATAAACCTGATTAGATACACAGATGCTGACTTTGCATGTTGTATTGTCAACGGGAAGATCACCTCTGGAATGTCCCACTTCTTAGTTTCTTGTCTCATCTCATGGGGATCTAAGAAACAAAATTTTGTGGCCTTATCTACAACCGAGTCTGAGTACATTGCAGTTGCTTTGTCTTGTGCTCAGCTCCTGTGGATAAAATCACAACTAAAGGATTTTGGACTCAGTTGCAAAAGTGTTCCCATTTTATGTTATAATACAAGTGCAATCAATATTTCGAAAAATCCTGTCCAACATTCTACAACCAAGAATATTGAGATTAGACATCATTTTCTAAGGGACAATGTTGAAAAAGGTGATGTGGAATTGAAGTTTTGCAGGACAGAAGATCAACTAGCTGACATTTTTACAAAACCTTTGAGCAGAGAAGTGTTCATCAACCTGCATACCTTGTTGCGTATGATTAAAATTAGACAATGAGCTTGTAGGTCTTGACTTGTCCCTTTAGCTAGTCACTTGATGCCAATTTGTATATATTGTTTTCTTTTTCTTTTGCTTTTTAGGGATCACAAAGTTCTTATGCAATGCTGAGCTGATCAATCTAGTACTCAAGTACCTTAGCATAATCTTGAAAAGAGTAAGTTAGCACAGGCCAGTAGCAGACCATTTGGGAACCAGATTCTTGAGGCGGTTATTTTAATCATTTGGTTTATTTTTAAAATTTCACATTATTGGAAATAAATGAAGTGACGGTTGTATTTATGGCATCTGCCGTTTTGGTAGAACAGACAATTATCTTTTAAATCTTTAAAGATAATCGTTTGTTATTGCCTTCTTATAAATATCTTGCATGTGATCTTACTTTTCGTATTCCATTTTATTTTCTTAATTACATATATTCTGTCTTTTCTTTTCTCTCGATAATATATTCTCACACAAACCCTAAATTGCCTTAATTCTTCTTTTTTCTCTCACTAAAATTGTTCATGTTTTCTATTATGCTTCTTAAGAGCTCAAAACAGAGAAAATTCAGTCTCATCATGTCAAAATGAAGAAGCACCAGGTTAGTAGAGAAGGAGGTTAGTGAGTCTCCTGAAGTTGAAACTAAGAAGTCGAAGAAGATGGCTGACAAAGTGATCGAGTCAGTGGTAACAGATGTTTTGGAGGAAGAGGTTGATGAAGAGGAGGAGGAACCCAGGATCCGAAAGAACTCTAAGCAGGCGAAAACTACAAAAGCTCTCACCACAAAAACAACCACTCCCAAATCCACCATGGAATTTGGTGGAAGACTATGGAACCATGTCTCATCTCACTAATTAGATAATAGGTCAGAAGGGTATGACATATGCAGGTGGTGTTTTGAAGATGAAAGATGATGGAAAAAGTGATTTAGATCTTGTAGGGACCAGTACAGAATAAGTTCAAGCAACCTATGCCTTGGTGAAGCAGTTGAGTGACCATAATCAGCTGAAGCAAAGTATGGTAAATAGTGTCACTGCACTATTCTCTGCACTTCCGGAATCCTAAAGAAGAATTGAGGCTCCTCTTGATAAAGTTGGCATAAAAGGAACAGAGGATTCTGAAGAAAAAGAAGAGTAATCAGAAGCTACTGGTGATGAGGATGATGAACTGATCTCTGAGAAGAATGAAGAAGAGGAAGGGGAGGAAAATGATGAAAGTATTTTAGAGACTGATGGGACTGAAAATGACTCTGAAGCACATTAAATTTCATCTATCTATTCTCTTATTCTCGTTTGCAGCTAACCCCTCTAAATTATTGAACTTTGTTTCTGGTTTCCCCCTTCCCCAAATTACAAAAACATTGGTTTTATGTAATTTGGTCTACTACTGGTACTTTTGCAGGAACAATGGTAGAATCAATATCTCTAGAATGCTATTTTAGCTATCTGAATTAATTGGAACTTAATATAATTAGTAGTTTATCTACCGATGGTGTTTTGTTGTCTGTTTCATTTCCTTGTTCCTTTGACTATTTTAATGATGCCCAAAGGGGGGAAGCAGGTGAAGTTCTGATCTCTTCTATCTATCTCAGGAGGAAGAAGGTCTTATGAGTTATAATCTACATGTATTGCAGCAACTGAAGCAAGGTTAAAAGCCCTGATTGTAATACCCCATATTTTCACGTATTTTAAGGAATTATTTTAGTATTTTATACGCGCAATTTTAATATTTTTATTGAAAAATTGTGTTCAATAAGAATGTTAAACAAAAGAGTTTAAATAAACTTTAATTACAAATAATTACTTTGTGTTATAAATAATATCTTATGTTTTATAAAATATTTTGAAATATTTATAAAAATAGAGTTTTTAAGAGTTTCCTAATTTAATTTTAAGGCAAGGGCATAAAGGTATTTTCCAATATTTAGGATAAGTATGAGCTTCATCAAATCCTACTTTGGGGCCTATAAATACCCATTAAAACCCAAATTTTCAGATTTCATCTTTCATAATTGTCATTAGGATTCCAAAATTTAGAAAGAGAAAGAGAAAAAAAAAAGAAGAGCAAGATTTCCAAAAAAAAGAAAAAAAAGACAGTTAGTTATTTTCTTGGAGTTTCTACGCCGGAGCCCTCACCGCCGGCCACCACCTCCTCCCCGTGTTCGGATTTTCCGAGCACTTTAAAAAAAATTATCGTCTTCTTTTTAATTCAGTTTTACAAATTCATGTTTATATTTATGTTTAATCATGATTTTATAAGTTTCAATCATGTTTTATGAAGTTATGATTTGTTTTTAAGCATGAATTAATTTTTTGTTCAAGAAATTTTAGATTAGGGTTTATAAAGTAATAAATTCTTGATTTTTATTTGTTTTAATGATTTAAACATCAATATTATGATCCTGAATTGTTGTTGAGTGAATTTATGATGATTTTATGAAGTTTAGGTTGATTTTCAAAGGCTTTAAACATAAAAGTAATTGCTGCCCAAATTTTGTAATCATGAAATTCAATAGAATAAATATTATGAACATGTTTTGGCTTATAAATAATTAGCATGAATTGATCATATGAATTAAGTAATACATTGTATGATTGATTTGTGTTGTTTTTGAGGTTTTTCAAGGAGTTTTGATTATTTTAAATTGCTGTCCAATTTTCTAAAGTGACATAAATTTATGTTGAAGTTTTATAAAGTGTAAATAAGTCCTGAAATCCAAGTAATCTTGCAATAGAAAAATTTAAGTGAAGTATGGAATTGAATAGAGACCATATAAGAAATGTTTTGTAGAAGTTTCCAATATAGAAGTTAGTTCAGAGTTGTTGTACAACTTAGTCAACAAGGTTTTAATTTAGTTTCCGTTTTCTTTATGTAGGAGACTTTGAATTAGTCAACTTTTAGAAGTTCTGGCGGAGCACCACTATTTCACAAGGTACGTAAGTACTAAAGAAAAACATAAGAATTAGAATTCATGCTTGGATGATCCTTTATGTTATGAAATATTGTTAGGGTTGTTTGAATCATGAATTGATGTGCATGACAAGTTTTATTAGAAGCATGATTTTATAGTATGTTGACATTTCATGTTTATTACCAATATAAATTTTATAAGATTGAATTGAAATGTAATGATCAGTTTAATTTGGCCAATATCTTGTTAATAAAGAAAGGAAGTTATTTTAAAGTTGGTTAGTTACTTAATCAACAAGAAAGGTAGTTGTGAATTTTTATCCACATGATTAAAAGGAGTTTAATATTTTATGCATGTTGCCACTCACAATTTAATGTGTGGTCAAGGAGAAAGTAAATTTTTAGCCAGTCACAGTTAATGTGTGGTAAAGGAAGTTCAGTTTAATTAAAGGACACATACACATGAGATTACTTTTAAGTGACTTTAAATTAAAAATAATTAATATGGCTTGCTTGATTTGATGCATGTTTTTCTGAGATGTTGTATGTGAGTGCTAACATTGTTAAATCGGTTAATCACGTAAAGTGTAAGAGGATTTGCATCAAAACTATTGGAACATATATACCTTGAGTATGAACAATGAGGGAGTCATAAGGAACAGAGATCTATGACTTCTAATTGGAGTACAAGACATTGTACTCTTTTGTATTTATAATGCGCTGGAATTCCATCACTTTATGTGACATAAGTAATACCTTCTTCGAGTTCCTCCCAAGTAGGTGCCCAATAGGGCGATTATAAAAGAAAGGAAACCCAATCGATGTAGAATCCAAAAGTTTAAATATAATAATTAATTTGTTGAGTCTATGCACATGTGAAAGGTTGTCAAAGGTAAGTTGTGTGTGTTTTACTTCATGTTGTTTCGTTGCGTAGTGTTTAGTAGTTATGTACTCAGCTTTGCTGACTGTTTGTTTTGTGTGCATTGCTTTGTCTTCGACTTGGCCCTGCAATGACCAACTTGTTGGTGAGTAGTTGTCTAGGATAAGAAAAGCTACAGGTAGAAGTGGGCATATGTCATTTCATGTTGGGCTGGAGTGAGAGCGCTTGCTTTGTTGTTTTGTAGTTTATTAGTATTGCTTATGAAGTACTAACTTTTATTTGGATGTTGTTTAATTTTCAAAGATTCTAGTTTTGGTTTTAAGGGCCATTAAGATGGTTCCGAATTATAATAAAGTTTTAAGATGGTTTTTGTTTCGGATGTTATTTTGAATATGGTTTTGGGACTTATTTTGAAGTTTAGTTTTCAATTGGTTTTGGCTTTAAGACTTCTGCTATGGTACTCTGATAAATGCCTTAGCCGTTATCACGGTGGCGGCAATACTTTGGTTTTCTTGTTATTAGGAGTTTTAATAATTATAATTCTTCAATATTCATAATATGTTTTCCGGAAGAATATGAAGTAGATAGTTAGGAAATTCCAGGGTATTACAAAGTGGTATCTGAGCTAAGTTTTTGAAATAAAATAAATTTTATTTTTGGGGGTACCCTAAGTTTTATTTTTGGGAAAGAGGAATTTCTTACTTTGAAAAGTTTTTGGAAATGAAATTTTTGTGAAAATAGTAATTTTCGAAAATGTAATGTTTTAAAAATTAAAAGTTTTGAAAAATATGTTCAGGTACGCAAGGAATTCAGGTATGTATTATGTGTTATTGCTTTAATACCATGTGGTGAGTTTGGGTAGGAAGTTTGGGCATGTAGGATAGACTTTGTTTATGTTCTTTCATGCATTAAAGTTCATGTTTTAAGGTGTTGCTTATGTGAATAGTTATGTGTAAAGGAAATTGTTTGTTAGCCACAATGCCTTTTTGTAGAAATGTTAGTTTGTTTAGTTTTGGGAAGGATGGTCCATTAATCTTATGTGTTGTGCAGGATATCGTATAGTATGCCTTGTAAAGACACACAAATAGGAACCTTGGAGAAGAAAGACTATTAGAGTCCACACCAGTATGGTTTTACTATTGGTATATGAGTACTGTATTGAATTTGCCACGATGGGATCAGCCCTACCATGAATCAACCCTAATTGTTAAGTGTTTGCCCGACCGTTCGCCCTACCTAGAAATCAAGGCAAAGTTTAGCGATTTCGACTTTGCTGGAGGACTTCCGAACTACTCTAAATATAAGGATGCAATTGGCCAATGGGGTTGTGATTGGAGATACATGGAACGTTACATTGCAAGGAAAGGTAGGAGTATCAGGAGATGAATGCAAGCGAAGAGAACACGCCCACACCAAGCCCAGATAGTCAAGAAAGTGAAGACATGATGGTGAAGGAGACTACTACTCGTTCAAGGACTGATGAGTCAAGGGACAGTTCATATTATGAAATCAAGAACCCGGATCCAGTAATTCCTGTGTCTGTAGACTTGGTAATCGATTCTGAGGAGGATGAAGAAGAGTTAGATCCTGAGGAAGAAATGGAAGATGATACAAAAGATGATCATGAATTTATACCAAAGAAATATGTGATGTCAAGGGACAAGAAGGATAATGTTAATGTTTAGAGATTTTTTGTTTAGATACAATTTAGCTTATATTGTTTAGTATTTCTGATGTTTAGAATGTTGAACAATTTGGATTATTGTTTACGTTAGTTTGGATTATTCGCTCTAAAAGAATGAAACTTCTTTGGTGAGACGAAATGAGAAAGTGTTCTATGTTATAAGTTTATGTTGTTCTAACTTAGAGTTAGACATAATTTAGTATAAAGGTCTTTTCCTCTATAGGAGATATAGAATGGCTGAACGTAACAACAATCAGTTGAATGAAGTAGTAAGGCAATTAGCTACTGTAGCTGAACAATTAGCTGCCAGAGGAAATGGAAATTGTAGTGACCCTGCTGGGGAACTTTTCAAGATAATTTCTCAAAGCAAGCCACCCACTTACCAAGGATAGCACAATCCAACTGTTCTAGAGGGATGGTTGAGAGAGTTTAATAAGTTGTTTGGGGCAGTTGAGTGTCCAGAGGGACTTAAAGTGAACCATTTTGTGTACTATCTGAAAGGAGAAGCTGATTTATGGTGGTCACAAAATGAGGCTGTAATAAGGGCTTTTCCAAGATTTAATTGGGATATGTTTCAGTAGCAGATTTGTAATAAGTTCTACCCTGTGTTTCTTCAGAAACAGAAGGCTAAGGAGTTTCTAGAACTTAAGATGGGAAGTATGTCGGCTACTGAGTACTACTCTAAGTTCATAGAATTGTCTAGGTTTGCCCCTGAGGCTGTAGCAATTGAGGCTCGGGATTTTTATAATTCTGAACAAATTGGGATGATATTTCTATTGATTTTATAGTTGGTTTTCCTAGAACTGTAAGGTAAAAGGATTCTATAATGGTTGTGGTTGACAGGTTTTCAAAGATGACTCATTTCATACACTGTCACAAGACTAAAACAAGATGTGACTGTGGTAGAGTTATATTTTCGAGAAATTGTTAGGTTACATGGGGTGCCGAAAACAATTTTAAGTGATAGGGTCACGAAATTCATGAGTTATTTCTGGAAATCATTGTGGCGTTTAATAGGAACAAAATTATTCTTCAGTACTTCTTATCATCCACAAACAGATGGTCAAACTGAGGTCACAAACAGAACACTAGGCGTCCTACTTCGTGGATTGGTATGCAAGACACAAAAGGATTGAGACTTGAAGTTAGCTCATGCAGATTTTGCTTATAATCGTTCAGCTACAAATGTAACTAAGCATTCACCTTTTGAAGTTGTTTATGGAGTCAATTCCATGCTGCCCATTGATTTCGTGGCTATTCCCAAAGGTGAGCTCTTTGATAAAGATGCTATAGCTAAAATTGAATACATGCAGAAATTATGTGCACAGGTTAGAGCACAAATTAAGCATGTGAATGATATCTACAAGACAAGAGCTAACAAAAACAAAGTGAAACACACATACAAGGAAGGTGATTTAGTGTGGTTACATCTAAGGAAGGAAAGATTTCCTAATCAAAGGAAAAACAAGCTAATGCCTAGGTGTGATGGACTATTCAAAATCGTGAGCAAGATAGGGGACAACGCATATAAACTCGAATTGCCATGAGAATATGGTGTTCATGCTACGTTTAACATTATTGATTTGTCTCCTTATGTTCCTGTTGATCAACTTCGAGGTTGGAGGACAAACTCTTTTGAAGAAGAGGAGGATGATACGAAACAAAGTGATAACTTCGAAGGTTTGATAATGGCTTCTGATCTAGAAATGATGCAAGTATGGGGGAAATAATGGCTTATGGAGATTCAAGGCATTTGGGATCTTCAAAGACATCATCATGGGTGTGTATGGTGACACACGAATGTACTTGATCATTTTAAGCAAAGGAAAGAATGGCGGAATTAGGGGAATAAGATGGTCTTGCCTATGAGTTTTTATCTCATTTCACTTGATAGGGTTTTTCTCATTTTAGCCTTTGACACTTTCATTTCTTGAATGGTCTTAATATTCATTTACAGCCTTATACACATGGAAAATGACTTCTTGAAGTTTTCTTGATTAAAAGGTTGAATCTTGAAAAGTTTCTTGAAGATTTGAAGAAAAATCACAAAATTTCGCAAATTTGGACGAGGCTTGTGTGGCGTCATTTTTGACGATTTTGTGTGGATTTGGGTAGATCATATTTTTCTGTAAATATGGTTTTAATTTGTTGATTATCTTGTTTAACAAGGTATTAAGAAGTTTGTTAGGATATTTTTTGTTTAGATATAGTTTGTTAGAGTTTGTTAGCAAGATGAGAATGACATGCAGTGATGATGTGGCATCTTATCTTGTGAGTCATTGTTGAGTCACCTTTTAGAGGACGATTTTTAGCTTATATTGTTTGTGTATCTTAGCTTAGTTTAGTTAAGATTTTGTTGATGATTATTCTTATAAATAATCTCAACATTAATTTCTAAAATTCAGATTGAGAATTCAATAAAAATTATTGTTTAAGTTTTATTAGTTTTCAGCAAAACCAATGCAAAACCGAAGGTGTGAGAATTTTCGAGTGTGAAGGAAATTCGAGCATTTTGAGAGTTGGTGCGTAGGCTTTAGACTCTTGTGAGGATAATTTTAAGAAACGAGGGTGCATAACTTTAATCAATTCACAAAATTATTCGACCTAGATCGTTTTTCTTGGTGCTTTGCTTTAGAGAAAACCGAACTAGTTTTCTATCTTTGTGTGGTTGGCGATTTTCTATCATTAATCACATCAATGTGACATAGTAATACCTTATTGGAGTTGCTCCCAAGTTGGTGCCAAATAGGGCAATTATTTTTAAGGAGGAAACCTGTTTGATGTAGGATCCACAATTTTAAATATAATAATTAAATTAATTGAGTCCATGTATAAGTAAAAAGGTCGTTAAAGGTAAGTTGAGTGCATGTTTTATTTCTTTTGGTTATTGCATAGTTATTACTAGTTATGTACTCAGCTTTGCTGACTGTTTGTTTTGTGTGCATGGCTATGTCTTGAACTTGGCCATACAGTGACCCACGTGTGGTGAGTAGTTGTCTAGTAAAAGAAAAGTTGCAGGTACAAGTGGGAATAAGTCATTTCATGATGGGCTGGAGTGAGAGTGCTTGCTGTGTTTTGTAGCTTTACTTTATTTTGTTGCTTATGATGACTAACATTTATTTTGGATGTTGATTTATTTCTAACGACTCGCAGTTTTGGTTTGGTTTTTAAGAGCCATTAATATGGTTCCGAGGTGTAATAAGCTTAAAGTTGCTTTTTAATTTGAGTTTGTTTTGAAGTTTAGTTTTAAATTGTTTTGGTTTTAAGACTTCCGATGTAGTACTTTGATAAATGCCTTAGTCGTTATCACGGCGGCAGTAGTACTTTGGTTTTTCCATATTTAGAAGTTTAAATAAATATAATCCTTAATCATTTTAATATGTTTTCCGGAAAAATAAGAAGTAAGAAGTTAGGAAATTCCAGGGTGTTACATTATAGGTTCACAAGCACATCTGCAGGGCAAATGTTGTGGCAAGCCAAATGGACCGCCACGTGTAATTTATTGAGAGGGCCCTATGTCCACTTACATGGTTAAAGTGCCAGCTTGGCACTGCCATGTGGTAACATGGGGACCACAACTGGTGGGCCCCACACGACTACGTGTTAATATTTCATTGGACCACATGTCTATCCCTAAGAAGAAGAAGGAGGCAACACTTGTTGCGATCTAATTCATTGCTGAACAATTGAGCATCATGACCCTTAAGCAAAAAGGCCTAAAGCCCTCAAGGCCCGTGATGTTAGAAGAGAAAGCAAGACCAATCATATTGTGGCAAGTGTCGCAATATGATTGGCAAGCCACAAATGTGAAAAGCCTATAAATAGGCTTTGAAATAATCATTTTGGAGCATTCAAATTATTACAACATTAGTGAACTTCTCTCTCTAGATTACTTTGCTCATTAATTACTCATATCCACCTTAATCTTCCTACATATACTTACTTAAGCATCATAGGGGGAAAAAATCCAACAACGATTTTATTCCCTTGTTTTGTAGTTGCATAGGGGAGTATGACGTGAAGTGAACCAG
Source organism: Suaeda aralocaspica (assembly GCA_016808085.1). NCBI lineage: Eukaryota > Viridiplantae > Streptophyta > Magnoliopsida > Caryophyllales > Amaranthaceae > Suaeda > Suaeda aralocaspica. Next base: position 34,723 of record PYUH01000530.1, read on the forward strand.
TCCTATCTATCCATTTGACATGCAGCCCTCGAGGGCCCTCTCCACGAAAACTGAGGAAGTGATCCTACCAGGAGATCATTATACATCAGTTACTATAGAGTTGAATTGAAATGACATGAAACAAGATAACATATATATATATATAATATTAATTTGATAAATAATATAATTTTATACTCATAATTTTCGAGATAAAACATAAAACGTTAATATCAGTGTGGACCTGAGCTTTGGGGGCCCACGTGCCCTTTTTACGGAAATCAAATGTCTTTTTTTAGTTTTGCATAGTGTGAATATGATGGGATTGTTGTGAGGATAGAAGCTCAAAACCCAAGTAAAGAAGTCGTAACAGTGCTCTTTTTGGGAGCTCACGGAACCCCATTAGGTCTAGCCCGAAGAAAAATTGACGCTAAGGATAAGAAGTTATCATATCTTTGGATTCAAGGAAAATGCTAAGGACAAAGTAGTTCACAATGTCCCTTGCATATAGCAGCCTATACATAGTCTCATATGTAATGTCATAATACTAATATTGAATTATAGCAATCATATTTTCGGTTTATCATAAAAATACATAAACATTTGTCAGTCAATTCTAATAATGCACACATACTTTCTAATAACATGAATGGATGATCACTTTAGGATTAATCAATATTCATAGATACCTAAGCTAGTTTTCCAATATTAGAAGATGCTTTTCCGATCTTGTAATTAAACATCAGTTTTATGTAATTAAAAATAATAAAACAATTAGCTTGCAAAATCACATAAAACGACCTAATTAATGTTTCTACTTAAGGTTGATTTTAATTTAAAGTCAAACCATAATTAATGAAGATTTCATGAATTTAGTTAAAGATGTCAAATTTCTAAAAAGCCAATTAAATCACATAAATTAACTCAATTAATTGAAGAACTTAAGATATAGATGTTGTTAATGTCGGCCTCATTTGAAATAACTTGTGTGCGGCGGTGATAACTTCTTTTTGTTGATACTTGGTTAAGAATTTTAAATTGAAATATAATTATTATAAAATCAAATTGTGTTTGGGAAATTTAATTAATGTTTAATTGTGTTTAAGGGAGCTTTAGAAAGAGTTTTTGTAGAGAGAGAAAGAGAGAGGTTGACACGAATTACGAGGTGAATGGCACAAAATTTGAGATGTTAAAAATGGCTAGTCATGGGCACGTATTTATAGGTAAAAATTAGAAAACGGAGCCTAGGGGCATAGAACTTGCGCATGTGCGCAGGTGGGGCAGCGCCCATGCGTAAGTTTCAAGAATTTTCGGAAGTTTTAAGTTTTTTTTTTTTTTATATTTTCAAAAATCGACCTCCTTGAGGATCTATGCATATTATCTGCGCATATGCTCGCAAGGAACGTAATTTTATAATTTCCCTAATTTCGAAATTCACTTCCATATTCCACATTATACGCAACCTGCTAGAACATTCTAGAACGTTCATCGTACATGGCGATATTTGTGCGTTTAATTTATTTCTAGGTTTTTTTAAAGATAAAATAAACGGGAATAAAAATAAAATAAAGTAAAAGGGAATCAAAGAAACTAGTTTAAGAGTATATTGGTCATTTGAACTTATCATCGACGTATTCCGGCAATGGATTTGGTTTTGAAATAAGTTTGCGGCCGTTGTCCCCTATCCCCCCACCAGGGAATTCACCCCTGGACCCTGACTCACTGACGGGGCAGCGAGACCCCCACCTACTGACCAGGCAACAGGACCTCGTTTTGATTGTGGGGTAAGGTGCAAATTGGTGATTGACTTTCATTACACTAATTTGGGTTTTCTTTTCAAGTAATCGGCTTCAGAAGTTGGAGCTATTGCGACGTGGTACACTTTAATCATCGGCCTTTAGGTGAGGACAAACGTGGGTATCTACAATTACTAATTATGTATAAAAATTGTACTGTTAAAAAGTATACGTAGAGACGAATCATATGAGATCTATATGAATATGCCTTTTCAACTTTAAAGTGAGACAAAGCTATTAGTTAAAATTTTATAAAGATATGATTGGATGAATAAGATTTAAGTAGATATGTTTGAAAGATTTTGCACCATTAGAAAAACCCCTATTGGTATCGTTTTTCTAGCGTTACTAATAGAGGTGTTACTAATAACAGTTATTAGTAACTGTTTTCTAAAACGTTATTAATGGCACCTAATAGTACTGTTGTTTAAATACGGTACTAATGCTTCCCTATGTACCAAACGTTTTACAAAAATGGTACTAATAGGATATCTATTATTACCATTTTTTTAAAACAAATGGTACAAATAGGAAAAGCATTGATAAAGTAGTAACAATAAATGGTACTAACAGTTTATTTGCAACTACATACTATATGCATCGATCTACATATCCTTGACGAACGAATTAGTAATAAGTCAATAAATTAAATTTTCCAACAAACACTAGTAGAAAAAACCCCTATTAGTAACCTTTTTTTTAAAGCTATTAGTACCGTTTTTGCTAGCGTTACTAATAGAGGCGTTAGTAATAGCAACTATTATTAGTACCGTTTTAAAAACGGTACTAATGAAACCTATTAGTATCGTTTTTCCAGAAAAAGCGTACTAACAAGAATTCTATTAGTATCGTTAGTAATAGGAAAGGTATTAGTACCGTATTTACCTCAAATGATACTAATAGTTTTTTTTCCTACCTGCCATATGCACGCATCGATCTACATATCCTTGACGAACCAATTAATAATAAGAGAATAAATTAAATTTTCCGACAAAATCAAATATTTGTCAAAAAAACGAGCAAATTGTAACAATACATACTTACATTTAAGTTTAAATATAATATTACAATAAGTTTGATTGTTTACCACTTAACATACTAATTAATATAAATACAACATATATAGCACAATAAGAAATTCAGTCTAAAGAACTTCGCCCACTGTTCGCGAATCTCGTCTAATTCTCTTTTTCTATATGGGGTAGCTCTTGTAATATAGTCCTTCATAACAATTTAAAAAATTCAGAAATAAGTCACATATGAGTGTACATAATATGAAGAATTTAGGAGAAATTAAAGTTTGAAACGTCTAAACATTTCCAAATTAATTTGATCAAACAAGATTCTTAACCAAATGATATCATATGATATGAGTTAAGTTCTAACATAATAAAAAAAATGTGGTTCTCATGAAAGTTGTACCGAAAATACTAAAACATGCCAATACCGCCGCCTAATTTTCATTGTAGCAGTAATTATTTAGACAACTACAACTTCCATTGAGTAGGATATAAGTCAGTAATCAAGGTAGAAGCAAATGAGAGATTATATTCCACAAACAAACAAATAGGTGTTTATTTATTCATTTTATGCTTTCTACTTGTTCCTTTAGCAACTTTTTCTATGTTGCTAATACGTATGTATGCATGTGGGACTATTTTTTCCCCTTAGATGGAAATTTGTGATAGATGGCAGCATGTCTAATAATGAGAGGTACGCTCAGTATATTTCGTTGTTTGTGGACTATACTCTATAAATGGTTCTTGACACGAGTTAGCTGCTCTAACACCATGGATTTTCCTAACTTCCTACTTTTCATTTTTCCGGAAAACAACTTAATTTAATAAGAATTATATGTATTAAAACTACTAAATATGGAAAAACCAAAGTATTACCGCCACCGTGATAACGGCTAAGGTAATTATCAAAGTACTACAACAGAAGTCTTAAAACCAAAACAATTTAAAACTAAACTTCAAACCACTTAAACTAAAAATCAACTTCAACTTATTACACTTCGGAACCATATTAATGACCCTTAAAAATCAAACCAAAACTAATATTAAAAGTCTTTAGAAATCCAAACGTCCAAAATAAATGTTAGTCTTCATAAGCAATTAAAATAAAGCAAAGCTACAAAACACAGCAAGCGTTCTCACTCCATCCCATCATGAAATGACTTATGCCCACTTATACCTGCAGCTTTTCTTTTACTAGACAACTACTCACCACAAGTGGGTCATCTTAGTGCTAAGTCCAAGACAAAGCCATGCACACAAAACAAACAATCAGCAAAGCTGAGTACATAACTACTAAATACTTTGCAACAACAATAAGAAATAAAACATGTACTCAACTTACCTTTGACAACCTTTTTCCTGTACATAGACTCAACTAAATTAATTACTATATTTATAATTATGGATCCTGCATCGAACAGGTTTCCTCCTAAAGAAAATCATTGCCCTATTTGGCACCAACTTGGGAGCAACTCCAAGAAGGTATTACTATGTCACACAAAGTGACGGATATCCAACGCATTAAAAATAGAAAAGAGTACAACGTCTTGTACCCCAGTTAGAAGTCATAGATCACTGTTCCATACGACTCCCTCCATTGTTCATACTGAAGGTATATACGTTCCAAGAGTTTTGATGCAAGTCCTCTTACACTTTACGTGATTTATCAATTTTAACAATTTTATGACTCTCATGCAACATCACACAAAAACATGCATCCAATCAAGCAAGCCAATTTAATTATCTTCAATTTAAGGTGATTCCAAATTAAACTTATGTGTGTCCTTTAATTAAACTGAACCTCCCGTACCACACATTAACTGTAAGTGGCTAATAACTTGCTTTCTTCTTGACCACACATTAAATTGTGAGTGGCAACATGTCTAAAAATAATTGCTCATAACTTCTTTTAATCATGTGAATAAAAATTCACAACTGTCTTCCTTGTTGATTAAGTAACTAACCAACTTAAGAATAACTTTCTTCCTTGAACAATAAACTATTGGCTAAATTAAACTGACCATAACATTCCAATTGAAGCTCTTAAAAAAATAACCTTCTATTTAACATGGATTGTCATCAAACTTTATGAACATGCTAAACAAACTTGCCATGCATATAAATTCATGATCCAAAACAAGCATACAAGATTTCATGTAATCAAGAATTGTTCAAGCATGCATTTTAACTCTTATGTTTGTATTTAGTACTTACGTACCATGCATAATAATTGTGCTCCGCCACAACTTCTAGAAGTGGAATAGGTCAAAGTCTCCTACATAAGGAAAAACCAAACTAAATTAAAACCTTGTTGACTAAAATCTACAACAACTATAACTAACTTCTAAACTTGGAAACTTTGTCCAAAACTTCCTTATATGGTTTCTATTCAATTCCATACTTCACTTTAAATTTTCCATTGCAATACTACTTAGTTTTTGGGACTTATTTATGCCTTATAAAATCTTAATAAAAAATTTATGCCACTTTAAAAAAGTGGACAGCAAACTAAATTTATCAAAATTCCTTGAAAACTATTGAAAACAACACAAATCAATCATACAATGTATTACTTAACTTAAATGATCAATTTATGCTAATTGCATACTTTAAAAGCCTAATTAATTAATTTATAAAATCTGGACAGCATGTTAAACATGCTTCAAACCACTCTTAAACATCATAAAACATACTAAAACTTATATATTTCATCGTAGAATTGATGTGTGATCATACAAGTGCAATTTGGACACTTAAAACTAAATTTAACTTGTTTTTATTAAAATTTCAGATTTATTTCTTTAAATTCATGAAAAACTTATGTAAACATTATGATTTCATGTCAAAACACTTCTACAATCTACTAACATGTTTATGAATTCAATCTAGGCTTTAGAACAATTTTTCATATGTTAAAACATGTTTACAATATTTGTTCAACTCAAATTCATGGTTATGAAATTTTGACAGCTTTATAAAACACGTTTAAAACTCTTAAAAATCAAGCTAAACTTAATAACATTAACATAAATTCACCCAAAAATAATCTATGATCATAACATTAAAGTTTAGAACACAAAAATTCATAAAAATCATAACTTTATAAATTTTCAAACCCTAATTTAAAATTTCTTGATCACCAAAACTAATTCATGCCTTAAAAACAATTCATACTTATATAAAAACATAATTAAACTTATAAAAACATGATTAAACACAATTATAATCATAAATTTGCAAGATTGAATCAAAAATAAAGAAGTAGAATTTTTTTTATATATAAAAGGTTCGAAACTACTAAACTTGGGGGAGGAGTTCCAGCAGTGGTGGCCGCCTGGGTGGCACACGGTGGCCGCTTGGTGGCTGCTGCGGTGAGGTCTAGTTGGTGCGGATCCCGAGGCACACTCCAATTTTTTTTTTCAAACTTCCGACTTTTTTTCTTTTAATTTTTTTTTTGAAACTTCTGGAAAAAAAAAAAAATTTCGGATCTTAAAGTTTATTTTTCACCATTTTCTCTATAAAATTTTGGAATCCTAAATTTTTCACCATTTTCACGAATTGCCGTATTTTTCACCACTAGTATAATCAGGAAAAGTTTGGAATTTTAGGTTTTGTAGGGTATTTATAGGCCTCAAAGTAGGATTTTGGTGGGGCCCATAAACACTCCTAAGTAAATTAGGAAACCTTTAAAAATCTATTTTTAGAAGTTTTTAAAATATTTTTAATCATAAAAATACTATTTAAGAACACAATTAATACTTTTAACCAAGACTTTATTATTTACTATATTTATGTTAATTTCTTTTTATTTAATACTTCTACTGAACATAATTTTCAATAAAAATAATAAAATTATACGAATAAATACGAAGATTATACGCTTGAAATACAAAAATATTTTGTTTAAATACATGAAAATGTGGGATATTATAGCCTACCCCCGTTTCGTCCTGAAACTTTGTGTAGATTAGTGTATAAAATTTGAATAGAGAATACTTTTACATCATACTTTGTTACAGAAACTTCTAAGTTGTTGTAGACTTTAGACACTTACTTCACAACTTCTATTAGACAAACATGAAACTTCTTACTTAAATGTTATAAAAACTCATAATACTTGTAACATTGAGGGTAAAAACGCGCGAAACTGGTCGCTTTCTACCCCCTTAAAAAGAGTTACATCCCAGTGACTCTACTACTAACCTGAAAAGGCTCTGGATACTTTTCCCTCATCAAATCTTCAGCTTCCTAAGTAGCTTCTTCGGTTTCTTGGTTAGACCATAACACTTTCACTATCTTGACAGTCTTTCTACGAGTATCTCTAAGCTTTGGTCTAACTCTATTGGCCTCTCTTCATAGGTCAAACTTTGGTCTAACTCTATTGCTTCAGGTTGCAACACATGTGACTCGTCCGGCACATACTTCCTTAGTTGAGACACATGGAAAACATTGTGAACTTTGCTCAACTCCATTGGTATTGCAAGCTTATAAGGTACCTTTCCAACCCTTTGCAAGATCTCATAAGGTCCTATGCATTTTGGGCTTAACTTTCCTTTCTTTCCAAACCTCATCACTCCTTTCATTGGTGATACCTTCTGTAACACCTTGTCGCCAACTTCGAACACAACATCTTTGCGCTTTTAATCCGCATAGGATTTTTGTCTATCCTGTGCTTCTTCAATCTTTGCTTGTATTACTCCAATTTTCTCTGTGGTCTCCTCTATTAACTTAGGTCCTATAATTATTGTTTCACTTATGTCGTTCCCACACAAAGGGCTCCTACACTTCCTTCCATATAGAGCTTCAAAGGGTGCCATGCCAATACTTGTATGGTAGCTGTTGTTGTACGAAAACTCAATGAGATCTAAGTGATTCTCCCAATTCCCTTGGAAGTCCAATATACAAGCCTTAGCATGTCTTTTAAGTTCTGTATGGTTCTTTCTTTTTGTCCATCAGTTGCTGGATGGAAAGCTGTACTCATCTTCAAGGTCATGCAAAAGTTCTCCTGAAAACTTTTCCACAATTTGGAAAGAAATCTAGAATCCCTATCCGATACGATATCCTTTGGAACTCCATGTAACCTCACAACATATTTTATGTCAGCCTTTGCAAGTTGCTCCATTTTCCAAGTCTCTTTCATGGGTATAAACACTGCTTACTTAGTGAGTCTATCTACCACTATCCATACGGTATCCTTCTGATTCTTAGACTTTGGTAAGAAACTCACAAAGTCCATTGAAATGCTATCCCATTTCCATCCTGGTATCTCAATTGGTTGGACTTCTCCTTGAGGTCTTTTGTGCTCAAATTTAACTTTTTGACAAGTAAGACATTTACTCACAAATTCAGCCACTTCTCTCATTATCCTAGGCCACCAATACATCTTCTTTAGATCCTTGTAAAGTTTATCGCTTCTAGGATGCACTGAATACGGGGTACTATGACCCTCCTCCATTATCCTTCACTTCAAATCCTCACATTTCTATGGTACACACCACCTTCCCTTATACCTGAAGCTTCCATCCTCAAGAATCTTAAAATCCATAGGCTTTCCTACTTTCAGCTTTTCCTTAATTCTTTCTAGTTTTACATCCCCTTCCTGACTCTTCCTAATTTCCTCGAGTATTGTTGGTTGGATACTAAGATTGCAAAGAATCCCTTCCAACTCTCCCTCCTTCACTATTTCCAAGCTCAATCTCTCCATGTCTTTACATAGCTCATTAGCAACTACCAAGCTATTCATTCCATGTTTCGTTTTACGACTCAGAGCGTCGGCCATAGTCATTATGGTAGCTGCACCACTTCGTCTTGTCCTTCAAGCTATCTGGCTTGTCAGTTCTCTTTGACCAACGCACAGCTTCTCCCAGCTTGTGCTACGCGTTTATAACACCGCCAGTATCCACATTGAAGCAGTATGACTCGATGCTGGGATAGCTGCCAGCTCCATAACCATAACCCGTTACCTATGAGGAACAAAAAGGGTAGATGTTATTAATAGATTCACGTTTAGGATACGGTTGGTGCCTCCAGTTGCTGCGTCGGTTGCTAGCTATCCTGCGGTCGTCATAGGCTGGCCTTCGGGAAGCTTCGTCATCTTCCATTCTGACATCAGCTAGTGCTCTGGTTTGCACTTCGTCGAAAGTGGAGCATGGGTACCTAGTCAGTTCCTCGTACAACATGGACCTTTACAGCAGCCCTCGCCTGAAGACTTCAACGGCTGTAGAAGAGTCTAGGTTGGGTATGGCTATCATCTCCTTGTTGAACCTGTCTAGGTAGGATCTAAGAGCTTCGTTGGGCCTCTGCACTATCCTGTAAAGGTCACCGGATTGCTTCTTCATGGCACGACTACTTGCGAATTGCCGGTAAAACCTGTTAGCCAAGCTGCAGAAATCTTCTATGGTTCCCGGCTTCAGATTCATCAGCCATTGTAACGCGGGACCCGTGAGGGTTGCTCCGAACGATTTGCACAAGGTGGCTTCCACTGCTTCATCAGGGATAGGTAGTGGTATCATCTTCTGCTTGTATTGGGAGACAAGATCCACTAGATCCGTTGTCCCGTCATATAGCTTGGCAAACGTTAGGATGTTCAGCTTCTTTGGCACTTTTACTCCGGCCACCTCCTCAACGAATGGCGACAAGGCATAGCTGCGCTTGGCCTCAGTTGCTACGGGGATTAGGGCTCCCGGTAGCTTGGATATTAGATGGTACAACTTTCAGTTCTGCTGCCATAGGAGCACCATCTCCTTAGCAGGTTTCTTCTTGGGCTGATCATCCTGCTCCTCTCCAAGTTCCTCTTCCTCTTCTTTGTCCAACGTGTTGTACTCGTTGTTGCTTTGATCCAGGTTCGCCATGCTGGAGATTTCGCTTGTGTACCTCTTCCAGGATTTGTTACTCTTCACAGATTCTAACTGCTTCTTGAGGTTGTCCATAGTCTATTGTGACTCCATAGCTGCTTTCTTTCTATCTTCCTTAATTTTTTCCAGCTCGGCTCGGGTCCTGTCCAATGCCTACCTCATTTCTTCCATAGCCTTCTGAGATGCTTCAGATGCCATAGGGTGGAATACTCTTGCTATCTCAAGGTGACAGAATGCATTTAAATAAGCGGATTATCTAGCTACAGCCCCACAATGGGCGCCAAATTGTTTATGCTAAAATCTGCTCTACCTAGCAAACCTATGCTGCTTCCAGCTATAGCTAAATAATTTCTAGTTTTGTTCGTTTTGATGCAGAAATAAAGCAATGCAAAGATGGGAGTGGGGGAGACACCAAATGTGGTGACGCGGAAAACCCCCCAAAATCAGGGTAAAAAACCGCGGGTGGCTTTGAGTCCTCTAGTTAATAGGATTGTTTACAATTACAGTGTATGATGCTAGCTAGGTAGCTCTAGTTTATACCTGCTAATTATCTAGCTTAAATAATGTAAATACAATATATATGTTGTACGTACAAATGAATAATAATAATAAAGTAGTGATTTTTTTATGATTGCCTTGTGTTGTAGCTTTTTTCCTTGCTCCTATTTATAGAGTAATCATTCTCATAGCCGCTTTTCTCCTTTTGAATTGGCTGCTTCTTCTTGGATGTATGTAGCTCGAATTATGGGCTATATTCAAGGTGAGTTGAAATACGGTTCCTATTTTCTTGACATGATCTTCTCAATATCTCTGACTCTAACTTCCACGTTCTCCTTCTTCTAGGATCCTCCTGACTTATTCTCCTTCTGACTCCTTGATCCATGGATCCACTATGTTGACCAATTCTAAGCCGTAGTTGCTAGCGGAGTACCTGCATAGCTGGCAATCAAGCTGGATTACAGGTAGAAATTTTTGCCATAACATATATCATTGCTTGAAGTCACAAATAAACGGGATTGATTGTATCAATTTGAGGATATCAGAAAAGAAATCAAAATTTCAATTTCAGAAATTAGAATATCAATTTTTAAATAACACATTCAGAAAAGAAATCAGAATTTCAATTGCATGTCTAAATTTTGCTCACTCGGCATGGAGGTTCCGTGATCCTGAATCGACAAACACTAGGGACATTCAGAGAGTAGCAGCCGAGGTAGTAGAAGCATTCCGAAGGGAAGAAGAATCACTGGTAAATGTGGGGGGAAATAGCATCATACAAGATAATGAAATGGAAATTTCTATAGGTGAGCAAGAGGTAATGAATAATAATCAACATTTTTTGTAGGGTAATGGTGAATACATGGATGAAGTAGTATTTGACATGTCGAGTTTATTAGATAACATGGCAGAAGGATTATTACTACCTCCGCCTCATAGTCCCCATGCCAGATTCAGCAGGAATAATGACCCTGACAGTGACTGTGAAGTCTCACTATAGAATTTCTCTACTTGAAATAATAGGGAGATAGCATGGATAAAATAACTATAGAAGTAAGTTTCCATGCAGGTTACAGCTGAAGTGCGTACGAAACTTTTTTCTTCCCCAAATCATGCCCAAATTTTAAACAAGGCATTAATCATGCACTAATCAGAAATCAAAATTTCAGATATCAGAATTTCATAATTTAAACAATACATTCATATGCAACCCCATAACGAGAATTTCAGTATCAGAAATAACCCAACTGTCAGAAGCAATTTTGATTTTTGTTTCTAAATTTTAGCATTTTAGCTTCTACAGTAACCCAATAACCACAATTGTATATATAGAAGAAATCAGAATTGCTACCCTTCAGAATTCAGATTTCAGAATTTGTGGTGAAAACACTTACAACTTGGCTCACTACATTAGCAGTCTCGACTTTAGATGGATCAAATTCCCACTTTCCATCCCGCGTACGGCGTTGATGTGCTAGACAGCACTCGAGTGCCTGATTTTGAACATTTCTGCTCACGAAACTACTGTCGGTCTTGAGCTTTTGGCACGATGGGGTGGAAGTCTCTTTTCCTTCTCCTAATCTGGTCTTTTTCTGTTGTAGCTCTTTTGCCCTAGTGTGTGGCGATGGATGTTTCCTTTGGAACACTTTTTGCCTATTAAACTTTCTTCTTGCGTAAAAAAACACATTTCAAATTCATCACATACATTTGTTATACAATAGTCCTAACGCATATTGAAAAAGGTAAAATTGATACACATATTACCTTGAACTCAGGAGATCCAACATAAGCGGCAAAAGTCTGCCACTGCTCCTTTGTCATGTACCCTTCATACACTTCCCAAGGTTCCTTATTAGCATTTAGATTTCCTGTTTTTGGAGCTTTTCTCTTTTTAACGAATAGCGCCACCAAGTCGGCCTTGTGATGGCGAAAGCGAGCACCAAGTGCGTTTTCAAAATTCTTCTTTCGTGCACCTTTTGGATCATTTATGTAGAACAATCTCTGCAAAATAAAGTTGGTGCACAATATAGTTGGTTAAAGATAACATTAATTAAACACCATATCATAAAACTCTAATATAAAGTCAGTTAAATTAACTATATACCTTTGTCTCGGCCCACATAGTATCTTTTTTCACTTGGTCTACTTCTTTCCATTTGTGGATATTGATGTCAATCCTACATGCACATTGTCCCAATTGTTATCCGTACTCCTTTTCCCATTCACCCGTCGGCAAGTCCCAGTCAACAAGTTCAAGGAACATAGGTGTAGAATTTCGAACGGGTTTGGATGGACCTCTCCCCGTCTTCTTTGAGCTTTTGCATTGTCAACTTTCAGGTTGTTCTTCTACATATTCCCTTGGGATGATTGTTTCACCTTCATTTAGTAATGCATCATCCCCTTGATCCATCACTTTAACTACCTAGAAAAATAGGCAAAGAAAAATGCATACAGTTAGCCATTTACAAGAAAAAAGTTCCAACAATTCAAAAAAAAATATGCATGTAGTTAGACATTGAAAAGAAAAAAATTCCAAAGGGTAAAATTTTACAAAAAAATTGTTACACAACATCAATCCTATTATTAAATACACTACATTAATATAATTTACATTTTGACACATGTGTATGACCACTATTATCATCGTCGTTGTTCTCATCACTTTTTGGCTCATAATCGGCATCAGATTTGTCATATTTTCAATCATTTTTTGTTTTTCCTTTCATCTTGAGCCCTTCCTAGTGTTTACAATAGTGGCCAAACCTAAGGCTTCCAACCCTAAGGCTTCAATTCTTGCCTTATTGTAAGCAATCCTTGACGCCCTCTGTCTCTCATAGTCAATTGCTTCCTTCAACATTGGAACCTTTAATATGTTTAAAACCTTAAACGAAACTAAATGAATTCCTAGTGATTACAATATCAGTAGAACATAAGTAATGATTTTACCAATGAAGAAACAAAAACTTATATGCATCTTGATTAAGATAAAATATTACAATTACAAAATAAAAGATACAACCACAAAATATGAAAGTAACTACGCTTTAGGGACATCAACGTAAACTCATTCGTCGCAATCATACAATACATCCTTCCCGAAATAATCTCCATTCTGTATAATTTGAACACATATTGATAGAGGAGGGGTGGCATCAAATTGATCATAGTCTTCCTCATCAACCACATCTTCAACCCCAACAATCCCTCTCTTACCTTGAACCACGACAAGCCATTGATCGTTGATATTGTCTTTGACATAAAAAATCTCCTTAGCTAGTGATGCCAAAAAAACTTAGTTTCAGTAAAGCGGATTGAATCAACCAAAGTCATCACATCATCGCTAACCTTCTTACCAAGCCAATTATCAACCCATTTACACCTTGGAAGAGGTACCTTAAAATCAATATATTCAAGCTCCCATAGCTCTTCGACAAACCCGTAATGCACCTGCGTCGCATCAACTAGTCTAGTATCCCTCCCGCTTGGATATTAAGTAGAAGATACAACAAACATTACACCACTATTTTGATGTACACTCTTTGCATCTTGTCTCTTAGTGTAGAAGCAATACCCATTGATATCATAACCTTCTAAAGCAATAACATACAGTCGTGAAACCCTTGAAAAACATTCAGTTGTATCGGAGATGTTGTGATTAGGCTCCTTCGATTCAAACTGCACTTCACTTTGAAACCATTGTGTAATTGTGCGATTGTGCTCTTGCATTACAAGGAATGGTGCCCAATTTGGATGTTTTCCCTACAACACCTTCATATGTCTTTCAAAGTGAGGGTGAACTTCAGAAAGATGTTGTAGAACACATCGGTGAGCAATAGCAAACCTTTCAGTAGGAGGTATGATCTCACGACGATTAATTGTTCCACTCCCCTAAAGTCGACCCTCATGATGAGACGTCGGACAACCTATTTCCTTGGCCTTTTCCAAGAAATTACCACAAAAATTTGAAGCCTCCTCCACCCCGAACCTAGTCACCATGCTCGCATCAGGCCTTGTCCGATTTTTAACCAGTCGTTTCAAGAAACCCATATAGCGTTCAATAGGATACATCCACCGCAGGAAAGCAGGTCCACACATTTTCATTTCACAAACAAGGTGTATCATCACATGAACCATTATGTCAAAGAAAAAAGGAGGAAAATACATCTCGAATTTGCACAATGTCTCCACAAGTTCTTCTTGGATAGTGTTAAGCTCATTTGGATCAATCACCTTACTAATATTTTATTGAAAAACAAACTTAAATTCACAATAGGCTCCCTCACGTGCCTAGGTAAAAATTCACGAAGAGCAATGGGCAAGAAGACTTGCATCATGACATGGCAATCATGGGATTTCGTACCATTCAGCTTCCTATCACCAAGAGATACAAACCTCTTTACATTCGACGAGTATTCACAAGGCACCTTGATCCCAGGAAGACACTTGCAAAAGGTTCTTTTCTCTTCTTTGGACAACGTGTATCCAGCATGTGGCAAACATGCTTTGCTAGTATTAACATTGTATTCTGGCCATGACTTGGGCCTAACCTTTTCATATTCCATGTCTTGCCGCGCTTTGAGGCCATCTTTTGTCTTTCCAGACACATCTAACAGAGTCCCAATAATTGAGTCACATACATTGTTTTCAATATGCATGACATCAAGGCAATGTCTTACAGGCAAGTACTTCCAATATGGTAGATCCCAGAGGATAGACTTCTTTTTCCATATTGGACCTCTTTTTGATTCCTTTTGTTGATCCTATGATGCTCCCTTTTCCTAGACGCTTTTTTGGACCCTTTTCATCATCCTTTTCTGTAATTTGTGTCTTATCTTTTCCATATACCACAGTCACATTCTTCTTTTTGTCAAACAATTGCATTCCAGACAAGGGCTGACGAACTAACCTATTCTCAATTTGGCTATTAAATCGTGATTTCATCTTATGATATGGGTGAGATCGAGGGAGCCACTTCCTATGACTTCTATACACATTCTTACCTGCGAATTTGAGGTGATCATTATCTGCATCCTCTTCACACACCGGGCATGCATTTGCAGCTTTGACTTTGTACCCTGACAAGTTTCCAAAAGCCGTAAAATCATTAATGGTGCAAAAAATCATCGCACGAAGTGTGAAATTTGTACCCGTATGTGCATCAAACATTGGCACACCTTTATTCCACAACAACATCAAATCATCTACCAATGGTGCCAAGTATACATGTATGTCATTTCCAGGTTGCTTTGGAACTGATATGAGAAGTGACAACATTATATACTTGCGCTTCATGCATAGCGAAGGAGCAAGTTGTATATAGTCAACAAAACTGGCCTTGAGCTATGTTGGGTACTGAGTGTACCGTAAGGATTCGTCCCATCTGCACTTAAGCCAAGTCTCAGGTTCCTATGCTCATCGGGAAACACTGGGAACTCCTTATTTATGTCATCCCACTGTTTGGAATCAGCGGGATGCCTGAGCCCATATTTCTTTCTACCCTCATGATGCCACACCAAGTTCTTAGCATCAGCCGGAATTGGAATTGAACCTCAGAATAATCAGAAGATACCATAACACCTTTGCCGGCGGCAATTTCTTACAACTACTTTGATCACCTTCTACATTCTTGTAGCACAAAACTCCGCATTTCGGACTGCATCCAAGTTCTCATACTCCTTTTGATACAACACACAATCATTAGGGCACGCATCTATCTTGGTGTACCCTAAACCTAAGGGTTGATCAATTTCTTAGCATAATAGGTAGACTTAGGCATCACATTCTGTGGGGGCATCGTGTTCTCTATAACTTCTAGGAAATCTGATAAGCCTATATCACTCAACTTATGCTTAGCTTGCAAATTACAGAAGACTAATACCGCAGAGAGTTTCGTATACTTATTACAAGTCGGATACAAAGGCGTCTCTGTGGCATTTGACAAATTCTCAAACATGCGAGGACTTTCATCGAGATGGTCTCCAATTGCATCAATTATATCATTCATTTGATCTTCTGGTATTGCATCAAATTAATCCTCTTCAGTGTGTTTACCGTTGCAAGGATTACCAACTAGGTTCCCGTTATTTGCATCATCATTTCCATTCACAGAATCCAATGTTTCTCCATGCCAATACCAAGTTTCATAATCATCCCTATTGCCACGGCGATACAAGTGATTTTCTATCAAATCTATGTCATCCCATCTCTTTACATTACCACAATCCCGACAAGGGCAACATATCAATTGCTTGCATTTTAGCCTCTCTTCTTCTACAATTTGATGTTTTAACACTGCATTACGGAATTCTGTAACCACTTTTTGAAATGACTTTTCCCGTCAATCACCATACATCCAACTACGATTCTTTTCTATGAACAAAACAACAATCACTCCAATGACAACTATATAATAATAGACTTATTAAACATTCTAAAATAACACTTATATGCAAAAGAAACAAATAAAAAAATATAAAGCATGCTATTAATAATTTTCCATATACTTGTACAATTAATCAATCATAATTGCTATGCATAGCAAATTATACTTCCATACATGGGTAATGAATGCATCCAAAGGGTCAGTTATCACTTCAACCTAACCCATCCTTACACGTGTAACCTCACTAGCATATATTTGCCTTTCTTTTAGTTCTAAAGAAAATTCGGCAGACCATTCTTTAAGTACACTATGATGATTACTCATATACATATACATTGAAGAACATGTAGAGAAATGGTGGGCCGGATTTTCTTTAGAACAAAAAATAGGGCAAATATTTACATCCTAAGTGAGATTACACGTGCAAGAACAGCCCCAAACCGGGGACTAGTCAAGACTTATTCCTAATGAATAAGATTTGATTGGGTAACTAGGATTATGATAATGTAATAACAGATCATTTAAGCATACACCAATCAATTATACACTCCTTATCATCCAAATTTTGACAAGAAAAAGGCATACCAAGAAAAAACAGAACTTGCACACCAAGAGATATGGAAGGTTCAAAGCAATGGTAGCTTAGTTGGAGCGGCATCAGCAACAAGACCGTATCGCAGCAGCAAATCTGAAAGACAAAACACACACACATGAGTGACTATAGATACACTTTAAGGCATTCAAACTTCAATGTGTACTTTGATTTAGTGAACATTATAAGGAGTGGATGTTATAATGTTACATTTCTCAAATATAATAAGAGTTACCATTATTAGAAATTAAAACTAAAATGAAAATAAAAAAATTAAATGAAAACATGCACACCTCTTAAAAATTGAAACAGCCAAAACAATTAAACCTTGGCAATTGGGAATCAAACACTGCATTAATTGGTTGAGAAGTCTGTTCTACTCATAAATTTAACAAGTCTGTTCTAGTTAGTTAGTCACTTACCTTTCAAAATTGCTTCCCTTTCAATTTTTTAACTTTCCATTCTATCTCTACCTTCAATGTATTAGCCTCGTTTGTTAGCATAAACGAGCAACACTTTACCCTTAATTTCTTAAAAAATCTATCCTTGAAAAACAGAAAGAAAAATTGAATTAAGAATCAATACAAAGAGTAATATTGGACGCTAAAATACAAAATACAAGATTGATGACAAGTAGAAAAACTTACAGTAACATCATTTAATTGATGCTCAATAAACTTTGAACATCCCTTAAATGTTTCCATGTACCGCATGAGAAATAATCCTCCATCAACTCTAACATCTTTAGGGATGGACAAGTCCAACTCTTCAACATTGAAATGTGTTATTGCACAAGGCCTTCGTAGCTTGCCACTAAAATAAGCTGATAATGCATTTACCTATAGGTTATAAGTGATAAAATAATCATTAACCTTAAGAACTATATACATTATCAACAAAAACCCATCAAAATATAATACAAGATTCAATTCATTTCTTAAAGGTACTAAGCATCAATTAATTAACACTTACCATTATTGTTACTTGCTTATTAACAATAAATCTTCTTCCAGTCAATGTGGTTATTTGTATCAGTTGTCGTGGAAAATTGAAGCACATTAAAAACGGAGATTGAACATCTGGCATTACGATAAACAATTGTACCAAAAAAATTGGAAATATAATTAAATCACAACTTGCAATCTTCAATGATATAAAAAAGTATGATACGAATATTATAAAGTTTAGCATAACAGTCCCAGGTTTTGGGTGCTCATATTGCAGCCTCTGTGAGATGCAGCTTAGATTTTTGTAGCTATGCAGTTCTATAGGGTTTGGTGCTTGAGCTTTGGCTTGTGGTTGTGCTGTGAGGGTGCTTGGGGGTTTTTTTGTTGGTTTTTGTGCAGGATTGGCTGTTTTGGTTTGTTCAAGTTGCAGTTTTGTAGTTGTGAAGTTTATTCTGCACACTGACTCCTATGCTGCAAGCAACAAGTTGTGCAGTGCTTGTGCAGTATTGCTGCAGGGTTAGGTAGCCATTTGAATTGCAAGACTGTAGTGGAGTAGTTTAAGGCTTATGTTTGGGGTTTATGCAGTTTTGGTGGAGGTTGGTTTTGGTTGTGGAGTGTGGCTTCCAGGTTAGAGTGTGAGCTGGTGTTTTCTGCAGGCTATTTTGCTGTGCTTGGCTTTCTAGTGCAGTAATGCAGTAGTGTAGAAGTGAAGGTTTAGGTTGTAAGGCTGAATTCAGTGTTGGGTCCAGTTATGGAGTTTTCAGGCTGTGTGAATGCAGATGAGCAGGCTGGGTGCTATGGCCTGTGATTTTTCTTTTTGTGTGTGGCCTGGTATGTTGGGGTGTGGAGCAGGGTGGTTGGTGTGTGGTTGTTTTTGCTGTGTGTGCTGCTGTGAATTTTTGTGCAGTGTTGTGGGTTTTCGCTGTGGTGTAGTGAAGGTGAGTGGGGCTGTAGTATTTGTTGTTGTGGCGGTTGTTGTTGTTTTGTTATGCAGCAGGCTAATGTTGCAGGTTGTTGGTGTTGTTTTGCTTTGTGTTGTTTCGTTGTGGCTGTGGGAGGGCTGTGTTTTGGTGTGGAGGAAAGCAGCTGTTTTTGGTGCAGCTGTTTAAAAGAGGTGGCAAGATGTTTTGAGGTATTGGTTTCAGTGAGAGCAGGTTGCAGAGCATAAAAAGCCTTAAAATATGTTGTAGCATAAAATGCTAATGTTCTTCCTATTAAGGATAAAAGTACTACTGATAAAAGGTTAATTTACTACTCATAAAGGGTTAAGGTGCAACCAATAAAAAGGGACTAATTTGCTTCACATGATATACTTCATCCTATTTCTAGAATAATCAAGGTAAGCGATCGATTGTCTATGAATTATAAAGTTAGCATGGTTCATAGATTATGGGTGAAATTTAGAGGAGATGCTAGAAGTACCCAAATAGCAATAAACAAACTAATTAACTTACAAGTTGAACTTTTGTTAAATCGATATGTGTTGACGCAGTAGTCCTCTCAACCAAAGTCTTGAAATTCATAAAAGTCCAAGTGTTGGAACTGTCATTCAAAAGCTAACAAAACCAAGTCAAGATATTAATATAGATACAAGCATCTTTTGAAAAATGACATGTAAAAAAATTAGAAGTACCATGTAGGGGCTTGGAGCAAAGTATCTAGAAGGAGACTTCAAATCTCATTTCTTCTCACCCATCTTCAAAATGTGTGACCATAAGTCAATCATTAAAATTGATATGCAATTCTCATATGAAAGGGAAGATATATCATCACGAGTTATCGAAATGTATTGATCTTGAAACATTAATTCACTATCACACAAAATAATGAAGAAGTAAATAAAAAGATTTCATAAAAAAATAAAAGATCCCAAAACATCTAAAGTTACCAAAAGAGTAAGTAACAACATATATAAGAATAACATCTAACATGTTAATTCTAAGCAATAAAATATCAATAATTTTTCCTTGATAAAGGATAACAACAAGCAAATGCCCTTACGTAAATACAACAAAGATAACACCAATTTGAAATCAAATGAAAGTAATAAATTAAATGATATAAATCCTAGAAAACCACATAAGAAAATCAGAGCAAACCATAAACACACTATAACTAGTGAAGTAAAAGAGACATCAAAATTCAGTTTATACCTTTTCTCTGAACCACCAAATGCCCAATCAGCAATATTCTTCTCAAAATGGCTAACATCCTTCAAAGCATTAATATTCCTAATTGTGTAAGGTGATTTGTAGAATAGCGATGGATGACATTCCCTTTTCCCCAAATCCTTTCTAGTAGCCGCATCTTCATCAAAATTTAAACCAACACCAGACAAACGAGTTGAACGACGGCATTGGGGTGAAGGTGGAGTCATTTGTGGTTCATTCAATGTGGTTGGAGCTTTCTTTCTTTTTTTGTTATTTTCTTGTGAACTATCAAGGCCTAAATCAAAGCTAGGAATTTCATCTACAACTTTTTTTTGTGGATGCTGATTTGAGGTTTTTACAGGTTGGTTTGAGGTTTGTGAAGGCTTATTTGAGGTTTTTGGAGGCTGAATTGAGGTTTGTGGAGACAGAAACAACCTTGTTGGACGCTGAAATGAGGTTTGTGGCTGCTGATTTGAGGTTTTTGATGGTTGGTTTGAGGCTTGTGGAGGCTGGTTTGAGTTCAGTGGAGGTTGATTTGAGGTATTTTTAGGTTGTTTAGAGTTTCCAGGTTCACCTGACTGACATTTCCCCATTTGGAATGACAAACACATCTCATCTACAACCTTTAGAAAATCTGGATCTTCAAAATAATCATACTCATCATCATGCACCCCAAAGGTTGAACTAGGATTTTGAGTACATTCTTTAACATCACTTTCATTGAAAACTTGAACTATTGAATTTGCTAAGCTTGTTAACTTAGCAACAGCCTCATGCTTAGGAAATTGAATTGAAGCCTTGTCCATGGCATCAACGAAGTTGCAGGCTTTTGACAGTTGGGTTGCAGCTTCTGCGACTTTTTGGATACAAACCTATAAACAAACAAGATAACAAGTTATAATTATATAAAGAGTATATAAGCTTTTGGTACAAGTACTTTAACACTTAACCGGAATCACTTTAAGCTTTTATGAGAAGAACCTTCTAGCAAACACTTAAGCAGCAGCCACTGCCTCCTAGACTGCAGAGACCCTGCAGACTCTGCAGAATTGCATACACCAACCACAGCAGCCAAACAGCAGTAGCAAATCAAAGAACCAGCAGCCAAACTCATATTTTGCCAGGTAAGTTGCTTTTCATTGTTTAATTTTTATTTTTTTATCTTTTTTTGAATTGAATAATTATTCCCTACATGGTTTGGCAGCTTCTTCTGTTTTACTGTAAAAAAAATTTTCAATTTAAGTGGCAGCTAAGGTAGTTGTCATTTGTCAAGACACCACAATGAAGCTTAGATGTTAACCAAAATTAGGCTAAAATGGCTCCTGAAGAGACTGATTGATATAATACAACTATAAAACTACACCAACTAAAGATTTCATATGATCACAATAATCAGTGGAACTGCTACAGCCAATAAAAAAGATGGTTTTGTAAGCTATTGACCAGATTGATACTGAGTAGTGTCACTGTATTCAATGTTAGAGAAATATATTACCTTTTTTGGATTGTCACTTCCGCTTGTATTGCTATCATCTTCAGCGTGATTACTTACAACAACTAGCCTTTGATTCACATCGCCAGTGCCATATTCAGCTACCTTGTCCAATTCAAATTTACGCCGCTCATAAATCTCCTTTCTCTTCCAACGTATTAGCAAAGGGAACTTTCTATTGGTAGAACGACCCATAAAGCAAACTCTGTCCATGTAACATAACTACAAATAAAATAAAATAAAGTTATAATATGTAACATAATGAGATACTTTTAAAATTCAGAATAATTTCTTAAATAATAATATACCAATAAAGGTAAAATTGGCCCAATAAATAGAGATGTCCCATCAGATGTTTGCCACTTTTCAACGGCATCTGCAAGTGCTTCCAAAGCATATTGCGACCAATTCAACGTTGATATTGAATTGACATCTTCAAGGCACTTCAATAACTTGTAATTTGGCATGCCTTTTTGTGATGATTTGATTAGTGTTGAAACCACAAATATCACAAAATTTCTTTTAAAATTTTCACCTCCATGTTTTTGGTTTTTCATCTTAGCCACTACATCAGATATAGTAACATTACTCCTATCCTTTCCCAAATGATTCAACCAATTTGTTACCAAGTCATTATATTCACGAGTTGTCTCCCTATTTCCAGCTTCTGGCGTTGCTTGGTTAACAAGTCATTATATTCAACCAAAAAAGCAAATAGCATGAATGCATGAGATTTAGAAAACATACACCAAAAGGACAAAAAAGAAAGGTGAATATAAACTGAGTTATTGAATTTTTGTAATTTTGGAAATTGATTACAAATGAAACTAAAGGGGTACGTTTGAGAAAAAAGTGGTACATATGAATATAAACTTACCTATACTTGACTTTTCTCAATACAATTTCCTTTTTCCCAACATTTTAGTAATTTAATTACTAATCAAGCAAAATTAAAACTAAATTAATTACTAATAAAACTAAATTAAGAATCAAAATAGCAAAACTAATTAATCTAAACTAAAAACTAAGAAATTAAAGTGAATCATGAAACTAAAAGAATTAAAAAGCATAAGGAAAGAGATTACCAAAATAACAAAATCAACCGTCATCACGAAATCACTTAACCTTCGACATTTGTTCTTCCCTTTGACATTCGATCTTCGATCAACAAAGAAATCAGAAGAAAAATAACTAATTTTGTCATAAAAACTAATTTAATGCCGGAAAAAAGTCACTCAAAATAGAGATTTTTACCTCTCACGTGAGAATGAGAAAGAGAAAGGTTGAGTGAGGACGAGGCGAGATGGAATTGAAAGAGGCGGGAATGAGAGAGGAAATTAGGGTTAGAGAGGGAGAGAGAAAATTGGGGTTAGAGAGGGAGATCAGAAGAAAGTGAGGGGAAAAATAAGGGGGTGGGTTTATATGTTGGCTGTAATATGCGCTTGGGCTTGGGGCTTTTTATCCGCTTTTTTTAGTTAGGTTATTTGCTACGGTTGACCGTAGAAAATAGTTAACCGCAGCAAATAGTTTCAATGCTTATAAAAAAAAGAAAAGGGAACTATTTGCTGCGGTTATCAAAAAACCTCAGCAAATCTTCCGCAGCAGAATCCATTTTTTCCACTGGTGATTAACTGTGTGTCCTTTAACTAAACTAAACTTCCTTTACCACACATTAACTAGGAGTGGCTTACTAGTTATCTTTCTTGACTGCACATTAAGCTGTGGGTGGCTGTATAAATATTTGCTCATTAGACTTTTATTAAACATGTGAATAAAAATTTAGAAACTACCTTTCTTGTTAATTATGTAACTAATCAACTCAACTAACTTCCTGTTTCTTCTTTATTAACTATTGGCCAACTTTAGAAATAATTTTAACATTCCAATTACTCATGATAAATTAATAATGCTATAGATGTGGAATGTCAACTAAATATAAGAATCATACTTTCATACGATCATACTAACATACTTCTCATGCAAGTCAACCAAACAACAATCCATCTTCACATTCATAACATGTATGATCAACAACCAAGCATGAAATCTACTTTTACTTTCACATGTAGTACTTACGTACCTTATATTGTAGTGGTGATCCGCCATAACTCCTACAAGTCGTCTAACTATAAATCTCCTACATAGAGAAAATTGAAACTAAATTAAAACCTTGTTGGTTGACTTCTACAACAACTCTAAACTATTTTTTATGTTGGAAACTTGTCCAAAACGTTCCTTATATGGTCTCTATTCAATCCCATACTTTATTTTATTTTTTCTTTAGTAAAACACTTGATTTTCGATAATTTTCCAAAAACGGCTGCTTCACAAAATTACTTAAAAATACTTTAAAACCCTTCTAAATATCATTTTTTGATCATAAAACATTATAGTCATCTCCTAAGATCAGCATACAATATTTTGATGCATTAAAAATAATTATAACTAATTATGTCACATGCCACTATTTTTATTAGGCATAAACGTGTGGTAATACAAATTTACAAGTTTATTTATTCATTCAAAACTCCATAGAAACTCATCAAAACATCATAAATCAAGCATAAAACTCTTTTACAATCTAATACCATCACTGTACATGTAATCCATGTTTAAAATAATTTTTCATGAAGTGAAACATGTTCATTATATTTTTATTCTTTATTTTCATGAGTTTAAAAATTTGACAGCAATATTAAACAACTTTAAAACCCTTAAAAACAATCTAAACTTCAGAAAATCATCACAAATTCATACTACAACAATTTATGATCATAATATAAATGTTTAGGTCATTAAAAGCCATAAAACTACAAATTTCATGATTTTATAAACCCTAATTTAAATTTTCACGAACAACTGTATCAATTCACACTTTAAACATAATCATAACTTTATAGAACATGATTAGAATCATAAAAACATGATTAAACATAATTATAAACATGAATTTTGCAAGATTGAATTAAAAAGACAAGAGAAGAAAATTTATTTTGATAGGTTTCGAAAAATTGAAAATAATCAAAGGGGAGGAAGAGGTGGCCGATGAAGGGTGGCGCACGCGGCAGGAGGGGCAGCGTCGGCGAGGGACGGTGGAGGAAGAAAGGGGACACGAATGGGAGGCGAGCGAAGGAGACGAAGGAAAATTTTTTACTTTTTTTTTTTTTTGGTTTCGGAATTTCTGATTTTGTATTTTTTTCAATCCTAATTCACCAGTATCCAGCTTAAATCTGAAATTTTCTGATGTAAGGGGTATTTATAGGCCCAAATTAGGTTTTGGTATAATTACATAACTACCATAAATGTTTGAAATTACTGTTGCGTCGTTTTAAAAAAATTTATGAAACTCTAAAAATTCTATTTTTAGAAACTTATTAAAATATTTAATAAAACTCAAAGTGACATAATATATACTTTATAAACTTAGAAAACATAAAATAATTATTTCAATTATTAATTAATATTAATTTCTTTCTTTATTGATCTTCATTTCTCAATAAAACTACTAAAAACATACACATAAAATACGAAAATATATAACTTCTTAAAATACGTGAAAATATGGGGTATTAAAGGATTCATCATGGTGGTTCAATATGTTGATTGGGATGCCAACATTGTTCTTGTGCTAAAGAAAGATGCAACAACAACAATGTGTGTGGAATTTTGCGACCTGAATAAGGCCAGTCCAAAAGATGACTTCCCATTGCCTCACATCAATCTGCTTGATAATACAGCCAACCATACTTTGTTCTCCTTCATGGATGGTTACGCCGGCTAATATCAAATCAAGATGGATGAAAAGGACATGGAGAAAACGACCGTCACTACCCCATGGGGGTTATATTGTTGCACGGTCATGCAATTTGGTTTAAAAATGCTGGTGCTACATATCAACGCGCTACGACTACACTTCTTCATGACATGATACACAAAGAAGTAGAGGTGTGCCTTTATTTACTCACTACCCTTGCCTTGAGAAAATTCGTTACAAGACTCTGAAGGATTAATGAGACTCAATCCTAAAAAATGTGCCTTTAAAGTTACCTCGGGAAATCTTCTAGATCATGTGCTTAGCGCAAGAGGAATTGAAATTGTTCCAACAAAAATCAAGGCTATTATGTCTTTAAAACCACTAAAGACTTACAAGGAGTTCCGAGGATTCTTTGGAAGGCTCCAATACATAAGTAGATTCGTTTCCAAACTTACCATGGTATATGAGCCTATATTCAGGAGATTCAACAAAGATGCTCCAAAAGAATGGGATGATGACTGCCAACAAGCTTTCGATAAAATCAAGGAGTATCTCATGAATCCGCCTGTTCTGGTACCCCCAACTCTAGGACATCAATTGAGACTCTACTTGACCGTCACAAAAACTGCTGCAGGAGCCATGTTAGTGTAAGAAATCGATGGGAAAGAAAATGCTATTTATTTCATGCGCAAAAGTTCGTAAAAAATATGAAGAAAGATATGCTAACATCGAAAAATTATGCTTGGCCTTAGTGTGGTCTACCAAGAAATTGAGACATTACATGCTGACTCACATCGTTCACGTAGTCAGTAAAGGAGATCCACTTAAATATCTCTTTAATAAACCCGCAGTAAAGGGGAGAATATCAAGATGGATGATCATGTTGGCCGAATTTAACCTTAAATTCGTGTCACAAAAATCCATTAAAGTCAGCATAGTCTCAGAATACCTGGACGACTCTCCGAATAAACCTCAACCTGAGGATTACGAGTTTCCCGATGAAGAATTGATGATGATTGAAGAAGAAATTTGGTCCTTATACTTTGATGTTGCCTCTAATAAACAAGGATGTGGGGTTTGTGTCCTACTTGTTTCACCTAAAGAAGAACATACGCACATATCAGTGAAATGAGACTTTGATGTGACCAACAACGCCGGTGAATACGGAGCTTGCATCATAGGGCTTGAGGCTGGTGGAACTTCAAAAGTCCAGAAGTTAAGGGTTTATGGAGATTCCTCATTAATCATTATTAAATCTCTGGAACATGGAAAGTTAGAAGCGAAAGCCTGGCTCCTTATCAAGCTCATCTGGAGCAAATCGCCTCCCAAATAGAAATAATAAAGTACGCTTATCTAAAAGGGGAGGACAACCAATTTGCCAATGCTTTGGCTAAGTTGGCATCAATGGTCCGCATCCCAAACTCTTTGACTAAGATGCCCTTGATGGTTGAAAGAAGAAAGGAGCCAGCTCATATTTGCATGGTTGAAGAAGACAACGAGGTGAATGACCTCACAAAGGAGGAACCTTGGTATAGTGATATCGAAAGTTATTTAGAAAATCAACAATACCTGCTGGTGCGTCGAGGAAACATCAACGAGCTCTAAGGCTCCTAGCCTCCCGATACATCATTTGAGGAGGAGATTTATATCAAAGGCATTACACTGGTTTACACCTTCGATGTATAGAAAATAGAGAAGCCCAACAGGTCATGAATCAAATACATGCGGGCATATGTGGAACCCATATAAATGCTCGGATGTTGGCTTCCTAGATCATTAAACAAGGGTATTACTGGACTACAATGGAGGCTGATTGCAATAGCTATGTGAGAAATTGCGACAAGTGCTAGAATTATGCGAATGCTCAACATATATCTCCATCATTGCTTTATTATTTATCATCTCCATGGCTATTTTTGACATGGGGAATTGACATAATCGAAAAGGTTACGCCTCCGGGTCATGGGGGCCATGAGTTCATATTGGTGGCGATTGACTACTCCACCAAATAGGTGGAGGCTGCTTCATACCATGTGATGTAAGCTAAACATGTGGCATAATTCATTGAAACCAATATAATATGGCAATATGGAGTCCCGCATGAAATCATCAGTGATAATGGAACTCATTTTCTGGGTGAATCAGCTACACAAATCGTCTCCATATCAACCTCAAACAAATGGAGTAGTTGAAGCAGCAAATAAAAACATCAAGGCCATTCTTTCTAAAATGACTGAAACATATAAAGATTGGCCACTTAAACTTACCTTCGCCTAATTGGGATACAAGACCTCTAATAGAACTTCTACGGGAGCAACGCCTTTCTCCTTGGCCTATGGATGGAAGCCGTACAACCTATCGAACTTGAGATCCCCTCATTAAGAATAGTGTTCACTAGTCCAAAAAAACACATTTGCTGTGGTTCTTTAGGATTTTTTAAGAACCGCAACAAATGGTCATTGGTGATGTTATTGTGTCGAATTAATTGCTGCGGTTTAAAGGAGACCGCAATAAATAACTATTTGCTACGGTTGTTTACTTATTTGCTGCGCTTAGTACGCAGCAAAAAAACAAAGTAGGCAACCCATATTAAAAAGCCCAGCCCAAAAACTTATCCACTCTTTTTACACATATAACTCGTTAATCCAAAACTCTCCTAACCCTGGCCCCCATATATCCACTCTCCTCTTCTCTCATTTCCATTTCCATTTCACTTTCCTCTTCGAACTCTCCATTTCCATTTCTTATCTCATTTTTTTCTCCTCTATTCCATCTCTCGTTTTTTCTCTCAAATCTGTCGCCATATCCATCTCTTATCATAAATTTGTCTCGTTTCCAAAAGCTATAAAAATCTCTCGCCATCGTTGCTCGTAGTTTTCAGTAGTAAAATCATTTTCCCCCTTTTCCATTTATTAGAGCTGATATTTATGTTTGTTTTTTTTTTATTTAATTTTAGTTTTATTGATTTTGATTTTTCCCTCTTTTTTTTGGTTTTTTTTTTAATAATTTTCGAGTTCGAAGATCTAGTTCTAGAGTGATATTTGGGGCTTTGGAGTTGAAGGTTAGTTTTTTTATTTCGATTTTCCTTTTTTTTGTTTTAATTTTTTTATTATCATTGTCTTCATTTCCATTTTTTTTCCTTTTTCGTTTTGATTTTCTTGTGTTGGATGTTTAGATTTTGTTGTGATGGTTGTTTTCGTTGAATGTGGGGTTTTGTGGTTTGAGCGTTGGTTGTTTGTTGGTTTCTATGGTTGTGAGTGAGTGTGAGTGAGTGTGTGTGAGTGTTTGATTAGTTGTGAGTGGGTGGGTGAGCGATTAGATCGAGTGTCTTAGGGACTGTGGGGATGAGTTTGTGAGCGAGTGATTAGGTGTGTGAGTGTCTGAGAGAACACTAGTACAAAAATCCAATTTTGCTGCGGTTTTTTTAGGGGTATTTGCTGCGGTTTTTAACCGCAGCACTTGGAGCAGCAGCAATAAAGTAGCGTATTATTTGCTGCGGTTCAACCGCAGCAAAAAAATGGACTTTTTGCTGCGGTTGTAGTCAAAACCGCAGCAAATAACCACCCAAAAAAATAAAAAAAAATTATTAACCAGCCAAAGATGTACATTCCAGCCAAAGATGTACATTCCAAGGCTTTTACCTCCACAAAGATCAATCAGAATATGTATTAAAATTTCTTAACCAACTGCTCCGACTATTTGTTAACCAAAATCACTTCATACTCCTAAAGTAGTCCCCAACAATGCAACAAACCTTAAACAACAATGCCAAAACCCAATTTTTAAACATCATCATTCCAACATAGCCCCAACAATGCAACAAACCATAAACAACAACTAAAGTAGTCCAAAAAACCCAGTAACAACTACATCACCAAATAATGTACTTAAAAATTATAGAAATCATAAAATCTAAAACATATGAAATTAAGTACTCACAGGAGATTTGGGGAAAATGTCAGCAATCAACTTCTTGTATCTTTTAACAGGCTGCCTAGACCTTGATCTTAGAGCAATCAATTTCTTCCCATTAACTATTACACATGTAGGACGCAATGACACTCTCATACACAAAGATTGGAACTTACACTTATAAAAAAAATATTACTGCAGCTATTTTTACCAGATGCACCCAATATTTTCATGCAGCAATGAGATAATGATGTTTCAC
>PYUH01000530.1:66739-116611 GCA_016808085.1 Suaeda aralocaspica
CCCAATATTACTTAAATAATTTCACTACTAGATAGTAGGTTGCCTATATCAGAGTAAAATAACCATAATAAATGTGGGATTAGATCTAATTATTTTTAAGGCCATGGCGTATGAGCAAAAAAGGTGGGAATTATAACAATATCGAGTCTGACACTACCTGTTGGTAAGAGACCAGAAGGCCCCAACATTTGCAGAAATCAGCAAAGAGTATCTTGCATGGCTGATCACTTTGGCAAAAAAAGTCTGCACTTGAGCATCAGGATCATCTTGTTATAGCTTCGAAGTTCAAATGAAAATATAGCCATATTCAGAATTAGTGTCCATGATGAGTATTCTTAACTAGCACAAAGTTGTACGCTGAAAAGTCACCACAACAGAAACAAAAAATATAAGAAAAATGACGATAGCCGAATAGTCAGCATTACAGTAAATGGTTAATAGTTTAGGAAAGAGAGGTCAATCAACTGAAAATATACCTCTAAAACCATTAAACAAGGACAAGGCTACACATGCACATTCTCTAGTAACCAACACGCATAAACCTTCGTTTCCATCGCGCAAACCTGTCAATATACTTGACTCCAGGATGTGAAAACCTAGGCCTAATTGTACGTCTTCAGCTTCCCTTTATATTTGTTTTGGAGTAGAAATTGAACAGGAATTTAATTAGAAAATCGTGCTAGTAACACTATTCAATAAATTAATTTCATGAAGTGAAAGACAGTCACATAGTATAGCCACATGAAATTAAAAATAAAACTATAAGTTGATCAGTAGAACAGATGACAAAAAGGATGAGGACTTACAGAAACAATACAAGAAATTTAGGACGAAATTAAGAATGATTTAACAGTAAAGGGAATGCGGCATACCCCTTACATAAATTATGCAACTTATTTAATTGGGAGCTCAAGTATGACCAATGGGGTTCCCTGCCACATCGGTATGTAAATATTAACTCACCTTCACAAAATCAAACCAAAATCACATACTTAAATGATTAGTGACCAAAATTTACAATGCAATTGATTGCGCCGTCACCTAACTGTTTGGTGTCCTTGTATTAGACATAAATGTAAAGGGATGCATATAAATATATGAATTTTCATGTGTTACTAGAAGTCATTGTAATTCAGAACACAAGCCATTCATAACAACCAGATTAGACCACAAGTCAGTTCACTCAGATAGCAATTCATTCATATTCAAAGGCTCTAATGCAAATACAAAGTAAGCTAAACCATTGAAAGTAACAACTATCAAGTCACAACACATAAATTCCATTTTAACACATATTAACCCAGTAAACACTTACATAAAAGTTGGTAAGCACATATAGGCCCTGAACATCCTGGCTCTGAGACGGATCTTCTTGAAGAAAGATCCTCATCACCATTTTGAAGATCAACCAATGAATCTCAATCACTCTAGCTTCAGACCCTCAGACGCAATCTGAATCACTGTGACAAAATTGTAACACATCGACTATAGGCATTTCTTAAACCACATACACGGAATAACATTAATTCACAACAATGAGCTGAAAATAACATCAAATCACAGCCACAAAGAACCAATAAGACATGAGGTGATGCACACATCTGTATACTAGCCACTGTTAACAACTTTACGTATCATTGATACAATGAGGGATCAATGGATAGTACTGGATATCTTTGGCACATTTGAGCAATAGCAAATTACCAGCTACAGTAAACAATAATGATCATCTAATTAAAAATGCTTAGTAGCACTTCAAAAGAGTTATCAAAATCATTTTCAATTAGATTTCACTTTAAAATTATCGGGAAAAACCAGCAAATTAGCACTTTGCCTCCCTTCACTCACCTACATTGCATTGCTCAACCTCACCCTTAGGCGCAAAGCTGTTAAAACACAAATTCACTTCAAATCGATTCTTTGCCATTTATTTAAACCCAAATTAGTTTGTATAAAACAAACAAATTCACAAGTTAAAAAAAAAACTTTCTTTTTACTGAAAAGAATGAATTACAATGAATACATTACACAAAATGAGAAAACCACAATATAGACTAGCAGTAACAAAACTTTACAAAAAAGCAGCCACAAAATCATCTAAAAATTACATTAAAATCATAAAAAAAATGTTTAATTCAATGTTCAATCAAAACTACAAAATCTACATACAATATTTCCTCTATTACACCAATAATATTCACAAAATTACATTATGATTTCAATCAAACAATTCAAAAAAAAAAACAGAAATTTATTTTCAAAAACACGCAACTTTAAATTTTGAGATTCCACATATTATAGCTTCTGAGATTCCACAATTATTTTTGCAAGTACTGGACTTCTCATCCAAAGAACTTGTGAGATTCCACATATTATAAGCTTAGCTTGCTTACATTGCTTACATATAATTTAGCCAGACACGACTACAAGAGGAATAGATAATAAGCACAGTTGCTACAACCCAGGTATATACTTGTATATTAGATTAGCTAATCAATTAAACGCACAGTTGCTACCAACTTGAAAGGCCTCAAACAAACCCAGAACTCGGAACAATAATCAATTAAACCCGTAACTCAGAAAACCCACACTCAACAACCCCGTAACCCAGGTATCCCACCCAAAACAAACCCGTAACCCAGGAAAACCTCCCTCGACCCAGATCCCAAACCCACGAACCCTCAAACCGAAACTAAAACCACAAAATTAGGATTAGCTTACTCACCTTTAAATCTCGTCCACCTTCCCCTTCACCTTAAATCGGTTTCACTCCTAAGCCACAAAAAATCAATTTAAAATTAACAACAACATTAGGATTAAAACAATCAACAACAATCAACAACAAAGCACAAAACGAAAATATATGATAGGCGAGAAAACTTGAAGCTAAAAATCAAAAATACCTTTAATAAGAAGGTATCACAGTGGAAAACTTGAAGCTTTTGCATGATTCATAGTGAGATAGGCGAGAATGAGATAGAGATTTTGATTTGTGTCTTTGGATCTGAAATTTTGAAAGAAAGACGAAGAAATAGTGAGAAGGTTTAGGGTTAGTGTTGAGATAGAGAAAGGAGTTGAGATAGTGAGAAAGAGACAAAGAAATAGAGAGAAGGTTTAGGGTTAGTGTTAAAAAAAAAAAAAAAACTGGGCTTATATATTATGCGAGATTGGGCCAGGTCTTACAAGGATGGTTATTCAGCTTTTTTGTTATTTTATTTGCTGCGGTTTTTAAACCGCAGCAAATAGATTAAATTACCGGAGCAAATAATTATTTGCTGCGGTTTTTTAAAAACCGCAGCAAATAATTTGGTACAATAATACTATTAATGACTATTTGCTGCGGTTCTTTAAAAATCTCAAAGAACCGCAGCAATTGTGACGCAGCAAATGTGGAATTTTGTACTAGTGGAATGAGTTTGTGACTGAGGTGAGGATGAGTTTGTAATGTAATCTCATTTTTTGCATGTGAAACGTTGAATTTGATGAACTTCTTATTTTTAGTTTGTAATTGTTAATTTGTGATTTGTTTTGATTAATTATGAATTGAATGATTTCTGATTGATGTTACGATAATTTTATAAAAAGGTTTCATTCAATATAATTTTTTTTGCTTAATTTGATAAAAAGGTTTAATTTTGAAGTTTAAATTAAAAGGTTTAATTTAATATAATTTGTAATTGGTAGAAATTGAGATGATTTTGAATTTTGATAGCGTTAGTTGTTATTTGTGATGAGTCAAAATTGAGAAGATTTTGAGTTTTGATACTGTTGTTGTCATGGAGTGTGTGAATGTGCGTCTCAGTGAGTGACTGTGTGAGTGAGGGAATGTGAGTGAGAGAGTGTGAGTAACTGAGTGAGTGTAAGAGCGTGAGTGACTCTGAGTGAGAGAGTGTGAGACTTAGTGACTAAGTGAGTGATAGAGAATGAGTGAGAGAGTGAGTGAGTGAGTAAGTGTGAGAGAGAGTGACAGAGAATGAGTCAGAGAGTGAGTGAGTATGTAAGTGTAAGAGAGAGTGACAGAGAATGAGTGAGAGAGTCTCTGTGATAGAAACAGGGAGTGAATGAGTGAGTGATCGAGTAAGAATGAGACAGACAGAGAGAGAGTGACCGTGAGAGAGAGAGAGAGAGAGAGAGAGAGAGAGAGAGAGAGAGTGGGTAAGTGTGAGTGAGTACCTGTGCGAGTGACTTTGTGGGTGAGAGGGTGGGTGAGTGAGTGCAGGGAGTGTTTGTGAGAGTGTGGCTGTGTGAATGACTATGTGAGTGAGAGGGTAGGTGAGTGTATGAAACTGTGTGAGTGACTAAGTGAGGGTGTTAGTCTGAGTGTATGTGTATGTGTATGTGTGAGTGGGTGCTTGGTTCATTGAGAGTGAGTGAGTGAATCATTGCAGCTTAGTAACTTAATAATTTTATGACTTGTTACCTCATTTTTCTATGAGATAAGCTAAAATACAAAGTTATTTTAGACATAAAAATCATGATTTGTGAGCATTATATATACTTGTTACCTCCTTGGGTTTAATTTTTTCTGTTACTTTTTTTCAGTTTAATTTATTTGTTTCATTTTCTTCGGTTTCATTTTGCAAGGTTTGATTTTTTTTTCTTTTCGAACATTTGGATTTTTGGTGGCAAATTCAAACATCTATTCTTGGTGGCAAATTTTTGCGGCTTCGGCAATTCTTTGGAGGTAAGGTTTCGATTTTAATTTTTAAACATTGAAAGTCATTTGATGATCTAGGGTTTTGTTGTTGAATTCCATTATCAATGAGATAAAAGAGCAATTGAGTAAATGATCTAGGGTGAGTGGGTGACCATTTTACTCGCTTCGTCGTTGATTAATTCTTCTTTGTTTTTGTATTGTTGTTAATTCAGATTTGTGATTTTTTTATACTATAAGTGTACCTGTCAGTATGTTACTCACTCACAAACTCAGTCTGTCAGTCACACACACTCCCCCACATATTGATTCACATTGTAACACCTTAGTTGCACACACTGTCATAGTCGCGCAATCACACACTCAAACTCACAGTCAATCTCTCACTCACTAACTTACCCACACTCACAATCACACTCACAGTTAGTTCCTCACTATTAGACACACTCACAGTCACTGACACAAAAAGATGATTGATTTATGATTCACACACAATATACTCCGTATTAAAATGCTTTCACTTTTTCAAGTTTTATGATTGATTTCGTTTGCTGCGAGTTTGTGCATATGCGAATCATGGTTGTAAAAGAACTTGCAAGACGTTAGTCAATCCATCGCTTACTCACAAACTCATAGTCACACACTCTCACTGAACAAGGCTATCACACACCTCTCAAAAATACTGAACAACTCTAACTAATATAGCTAGGGAAGTAGGGATAATGTGGTGGAATGCAGGGTATAAGCATATAGAATCAAAGAAAATCATCAACAACTTCGAAAAAATTATCAATATTCTCCCACATCCAATTCCAACCAAATCAAACCAACATTTTTTTCCTTTTTATATTCACATCGACACCATAAATCTCATAATCCAATCAACAACCACTACTTCACAAACTTTGAACTTCTTTCTTTTTATTTCTCATATTTTTCAACTTTATTATGCTTTTATAAATTTTTTTCCGTACTTCTCATGCATAATAAAACTTAGTTTCATGACTCTTAATGATTCAATTTTGCTTATAAAATTAAAAAACAATAAACATAAACATCGCACATACATAACTAGGCCATGAATAAAATATAACTTTTTAATTAACCACAACTGCCTAGACATTGGTATGCAGAGCCTTAAATGTGAAACTTTGTAATCAACCAATCTTTAACAACAACATTTCCAACTATTTCACCATCATTCCTCCAAAACAACCATCAAAAGTTACTTTAACAACATCACAACCATTTCAACTCCCCCAAACCAAGTTTGGGCATATAATGAATTATGTAGCAAGGCTGATCAGGCTTGTAATGTGGCTAAAAATACAATTGAAAGGGATAAAAGCTCAAAACATGGGATCAAGGGAAAATATAAAAAAGTAGGAAATGGAACTCTTAGGCTCAAAAGAAGAAATGAAGGCCTTTTATCATGCTCAATATACATAAAATCCACAATTAAACTTACTAGAATCCAATGTCAAACCCAAGATCATAATTGCACCAGGAACTAAGCACGCATGAAAGAAAATATGAATGATATTATATTCAAAAGTGGCTGAAATCCTCCCGTAAACACAGTTCAAGTCCAAGACCCAAGCAAGGTTGAAAGAGTTGACCAATAAAAGGAAATCAAGCAATCAAATTCCAGTCATAGCCAACAAATCACACATGTGGATCCATACGCAGTCAAGAGTCATAAAGTTTTCGAAAATAAGCACAAGGGGTACAGAACTAGTCAATTCAAACAATAATACTCAAGCTAGGGCACGAACAATCCGTTAAACAAACTCTCTCTATAATTAAACCTAAGAAAAACAGTATAATCATTTTGGTCACATGTAAACTCCCATTCCTAACGAATGGTACAAGCCATGCAACAGTCCTAAGAAAGCAATAAAATTAAGCTAAGAAAGGAAAGCAATAAAATACTTACCTCCCCCAAGCCGAACATAGCAATGTTCTTATTGCTAGAGGGAGAAAGAAACTACTAACCTACATGTTACCTCCAGCAAAGCGCTTGTTTAAGGTCATCAGCTTTATCGTAATTACCTTAGAACTCAAGGGGGTCAATGAACGTGAGCCCCATGTAGTTAAACACCCAATGCAATTTAGGTTTATTATCTGTTCAATTGCACCATGTCCTTTGCTAGGAACCTCATAATTTGTTTTCTTCACTTCACAAGCATGTGAGGAGGACTTTCGAGGTTTCCTTCGAGGCTTCCGACGCTTCTTAGGGCGTGATTTCTTGTTCTTTGGATCCTAATACAGCTCACTATTATCACTATCTCCGTTATCTGCAACAGAATCCAAACACAAAGAGGCCTCCAAAAAATCCTTATTCGGAGATCGAGGCAAGTCATTATGAACTATCTTATTAAGAGTATAAATTGCATTGCATGATTGTTCTAACATAGGACTCTTAAGAGCAACATTAAGGTTAAAAGTGATCTTATCATCCCCTACAACAAGAATTAGATTACCATTTCAACATCAATTATGGCACCTGCAGTGTGTAAGAAAGGTCTACCAAGTATTATAGGAATAAGTGCATCCTCATCCATATCCAAGACAACAAAATCGACAAGAATAAAGAATTTCCCTACTCTAACAGGCAAATCTTTTTAAACACCCTTGGGATATTTTACCGTTTTATCTGCCATCTACAAAGTAATACTGGTAGATTCTAAAGGACCCCTATCTAACTTCTTGCATATAGATAATGGCATGACACTAACACTAGCCCCTAAATCACATAAAGATTTATCAATAAATAGTGAGCCAGTGTTACAAGGGATTGAAAACTTCCAGGATCTTTTAATTTTGGTGGAGACTTATTTTGGAGTAGGCACTACATTCTTCAGTTAAAGCAACAGTCTCTACTGTATTTAGCTCATACATCCTACTCAATATATCTTTCATGAATTTAGGATAAGTAGGTGTGACAAGATCAATAAATGGTACAGTTACCTGCAGATTTTTGATAATTGGTAGAAACTTTCGAAAGTGATTATCATTCTTACTCTTGGTTTCCCTATTTGGAAAGGGCAATGACACCTTCGAGTGAGGAATTGTATCAGTAACTGAATCAACTGCAGGATCTTGCTCTTTAGTTGCTTCCTTTTTCTTTTTATTATTCGGTTCTTAATCAATATCTCCAATTACTAAATTATCAGGCTTGTTGGCACCAACTGCATTATGAGGATTAGTATCGTCAGTAGGCTTTTGTGGGCTATCATATGTAGTATCATTCCCCAAGAATACTGCATTAAGTGTTTCTTTAGGAGGGTCTTGTCTTGATGGTTGTGATGGCAGTTGGCCCAGCGACCTTTGAGCTTCACATTGAGCAATCTGAGCGATCTGTGTCTTAATTAACTTATTATAGGCTATTTACTGATTGAACTCAGCCTGCATTGCCTCCATATTCTTATGCATCTGCATCATCATGTTCTTCAATTCCGAAATCTCAGTGTTGGTTGCCTGTGGTGGTGTTGGTATGGTGCTGGAGGTGGCAGTCTATTGAAACGTGGTAGTTGAGGTGGAGTGAATTTTTGAACCTGCTGTTGTTGTGGTTCAAAATGCTGCTGCTGCGGATTTTGAACATTGCTAGTATTCTTGTAGGAGAAGTATGGATGATCCTTCCAAGCCGGATTGTATTTGTTGGAAAATGGATTATTCTTATAAGCTTGAAATGCACATACTTGCTCCATAGAACTATGACATGTTTGGGTCGTATGACCAAAAGATCCGCATAAATCACAGAGACATCATTACTTCCCGAAAGTGCAGCCATTGCGGCTACCGTCATTGGATTAGAGAGTGTTGTGTTAATCTTATCTAGCTTCTCATGAATTGCATTGATTTGTGAAGCCAAACTCTCATATTTGCCATCTATCACATGTTTTCCTCCTCTCTTAGCATGTCCTCTAAGATTATTGAATTCAAAATTATGAATGATGATCTCCTCAATCAAATCATATGCAACATTAACTTCCTGATTCATGAATCGACCATTCGCAACAGAATCTAATAATGCCCTACTCTCATTCCCTAACCCATTATAGAAAGATTGGACTAGGAACCACTTTTCAATACCATGATGTGGACATAAACGTAGCAAATCCTTAAACATTTCCCAAGCATTATAAAGTGACTCATCGATTTTTTGGTTAGAATTTGTAATTAGGCTCCAAAGTTTTGCAGTTCTCTCTGGATGATAATACTTCTTGTAAAATGCAAGGGCTAAATCATCCCAACTAGTGATATTAGTTCTATTGAAACAATTTAGCCATTGTCGAGCTTTGTCTTTTAAAGAGAATGGAAACGACATCTGTCGGATATAGTCTTGAGTGACACCCACTTGTTTGATGGATCAAGTTATGTGTGATGTATGTCCTATGGATGCGTGCCATATACTGTTAGGGAGACCTTGGCAGTATGACAGATTTGTGAAGTTCAATGGGACAACTAATGAATACATTGTGTGCAAACATGCTAAGGAGAAGCCATATGCATTGAAACATTTGATGACTTCTAAACCCAAGTCAAGCATGGGGAATTCGAAAGGTGCTTTGTTAATTGGTGGAAAGGAGTTGGAGAAGGAAGTAAAGGAGAGTGGCGTGGCTTTTGTGCTCGTGGCTAAGGAGGAAGAAGAGCAAACAATCGAAATTTAACGTGTAGTGAAGCCTTTGCTGACTGAATTTGCGATGTCTTCCCTGAAGAATTACCTCGTGGATTACCACCAATTAGTGGTATTGAACACCGGATTGATTTGATTCTAGGTGCACAGTTTCCCAATAAGCCAGCATACAGATGCAATCCTGAGGAAAAAAAGGAAATCCAAAGGAAATTGATGTTTTGATAGAACGAGGTTATGTCAGGAAAAGTATGAGTCCATGTGCAGTACCAACATTGATAGTGCCTAAGAAAGATGGGACATGGAGGATGTGTATTGATTCACGTTCAGTAAACAATATAACCATCAAATACAGGTTCCCTATACATAGACTGAATGATTTGTTGGATGAATTGTATGGGTCTTAGGTATTTTCGAAAATTGATCTGTGAAGTGGATATCATCAGATTAGAATGAATGAGGGCGACGAATGGAAGATTGGATTTAAAACAAAATTGGGTTTATCAGAATGGTTAGTCATGGCTTTTGGATTGACCAATGCACGTAGCACTTTTATGAGACTAATGAATGAGGTACTCAAACCTTTCATAGGTAAATTTGTGGTGGTTTATTTAGATGATATATTGGTTTACAGTACATGTGTGAATGATCATCTAAATCATCTGAGAAGTGTCTTTGATACATTAAGGAAGAAAAAAATGTATGCCAAACTACAGAAGTGTTATTTCTGGTGCCTATTGTGACGTTTTTGGGTTTTCATTTTTTAAAGGATGGGGTTTCTGTTGATCTATCTAAGGTGGAAGCTATTAAATCATTTCCTGTACCCAAGAGTGTTACTGATGTAAGAGCTTTTCATGGATTGGCGTCATTCTATAGGAGATTTGAGAAGAATTTTTCATCTATAGTTGCTCCTATGGCTGAATATATCAAGAAAGACAAGGGGAAGATTGAGTGGACCCCAGGGGCGCAAAAAATATTCGATATTATCAAGAAATTGCTTTGTAACACGCCGATTGTAGCATTGCCAGACTTTTCTAAGCCTTTTGAGGTGGAGACTGACGCAAGTGGTGTTGGTATTGGAGCATTTTTGGTTCGGGATAAAAAGCCAATTGCTTATTTTAGTGAGAATTTGAATGGGGTGAAATTGAATTATTCTACTTATGATAAGGAGTTTTATGCCATCATTCGAGCTTTGGATCATTGGAGTCATTATCTCAGGCCTAATTACTTTATTCTACACTCAGATCATGAATCTTTGAAACATATCAATGGTCAACATAAGTTGAATCCTCGTTGCAAACTGGGTAGAATTTGTACAATCTTTTCACTTTTCATCTAAGTATAAGGCTGGCAAATCGAATGTAGTGGCCGATACTTAGATTAGATCTTATCACAAAATACTCTGAGAAGGATGAGAATTTTGGCCGGTGTTCTAGGGTCTTATGTGTTGCATGCTGGTTTCCTATTCAAGGGAAATCTTCTATGCATTCCTAAGTGTTCAATCAAAGAGTTATTGGTGAGAGAAGCTCATGGTGGAGGACTAGCAGGACACTTTGGAATCACGAAAACATTGACTATGTTACCGGAATATTTTACTGGCCTAAGATGATTGCAGATGTTGAAGCTGTTATATCTCAGTGTGTTACTTGTCAGAAGGCAAAGACATCCTTTCATCAAGGTTTCTATACACCATTGCTTGTTCCAGAATTCCCTTGGGACGATGTTTCCATGTATTTCATAGTTGGGTTGCCTAGAACAACAAGAGGAAAGTATTCTATCATGGTTGTGATGGATTGATTCTCACATGGCGCATTTTGTTCCTTGCCATAAGACAGATGACTCCCTGAATGTAGCTGATCTTTACTTTCAGAATGTTATGAAGCTACATGGTGTTCCGAAAACCATAGTCAGTGACAGGGATACCAAATTTATGAGTTACTTCTGGAAATCACTTTGAAGATTGGTAGGAACGAAACTTTTGTTCAGTACATCATATCATCCACAGGCTGATGGCCAGACAGAAGTTACTAATCGTACTTTGGGCGTTCTTTTAAGGGGTTTGGTGAGCAAGACACAGAAAGATTGGGATTTGAAGTTAGCTGATGCTGGATTTGCTTACAACAGAACACCAACATATGCTACAAAACATTCACCCTTTGAAGTGGTGTATGGTCTAAACCCAAATCTATCAATTTATTTCTTTAGTATTCCTAAAGGTGAGCTGGTGAACACTGATGCGAAGGCTAAGGTTGATTACATGAAGAAATTTCATGCAAAAGTCAGAGCCATGATTAAAAAGGTGAATGATACCTATAAAGAACATGCTAACAGGAACAAGACTCAGCATGTTTACAAGGAAGGTGACTTGGTATGGTTACATTTGCGTAAGGAAAGGTTTCCTAATCAATGAATGAATAAGCTCATGCTAAGATGTGATGGACCTTTTAAGATCGTGAAAAAGGTGGTGGAGAATGTGTATCAATTAGAGCTGCCCGGTGGATATGGAGTTCATGCAACTTTTAACACTGATGATTTGGCTCCTTATGTTCTTGATAATCAACTTCGAGGTTTGATGACAAACTCTTCTTAATCAAGGTATATATCTGGAAAACTTTGATGGTTTGATGGATGTAGCTAAGAACAATGCAACATTAGGTGATCTGGTGGCCTTTGGTGACACAAGGCAGTTGGGTGCATCTAAAGCAAGCATTTATGTGTGCATGGTCACATGCAATTAAGTCCTCACCAAAAGATTTTAGTGGATATTTTCCCTATGGGTTTTTTCCCACTGCAGTTGCTAGGGTTTTTCTCATTTCAGGCATAGGTGTATTCATTTCTTTTTGAGTCTTGATCATCATAATCATCCTAAAGTCCTTGGAGAACGGTTTGTTGAAGGATTCTTGATTAAAAGATTGAATCTTGACACGTTTCTTGAAAATTGGAAGGGTTCTTGAAAATGGCGCAAAAATAGCGATGATGTATGGCATAATTTTTGACGATTTTCAAGATCATTGGGCATCATGGAAATGGTGTGTAATTTAATGGAAATTTGTTGATTATTTTGTTAATTAATTAATTAATCAAGTTGTTAGAATATAATCTAGTTAGTTAGAGTTAGTTAGAGTTTGTTAGCAAGATAAGGTCAAGTGACAAAGATGAGGTCACAATCTTATATTTAGTATGTTATACAACTTGGGTATGTGGCCAAGTTGGCGATTTTATCATGTATTTTCACATGTTTTTCTTGTTTCTTTGAGTCCTACGAAGTTTTTAGGATTTAGTCCTTGGTTATTCTATAAATAGCCTTGAGACTTCATTGTAACAACATAGATTGAGGGTGAAATAAAAATCAACATATTTATTATGCGTTTCTTATTGTTTTCGTCAAAATAACAATTAAACCTATATTTTGTGAAGTAGTGCATTTGCGTTAGATTCACGTGAGAACAAAAGAGAGTTTGAGGGTGCTTTGGCTTTAATCAAACGCAGTTTTATTCGAAATTTCCCTAGTCTAAAATCTTGGTGTTTTCTTTATAGAGTGGAAACTAGATTATCTTTGTTGTGAGTGGCGATTCTATCAATATTCACATCACATTCTCAATTTCTACCATTGATGAAGGAGATAAAGCCTGGTACAAATATTGATAACAACTTC
Source organism: Suaeda aralocaspica (assembly GCA_016808085.1). NCBI lineage: Eukaryota > Viridiplantae > Streptophyta > Magnoliopsida > Caryophyllales > Amaranthaceae > Suaeda > Suaeda aralocaspica. The sequence continues at coordinate 79,685 of PYUH01000530.1, forward strand.
GAAGGTTTGATTGAAGCTGCTAACAAGGATGCAACCATGGGGGAATTGATTGCTTATGGAGATTCAAGTCTAATGGGTGCATCCAGGGTTGGGATTTGCGTGTGCATGGTCACACATAACTAGGTGTGGCACGAAAATCAAGGCAAGAGGGTTGACAAGGGGAATAAGTTGGTTTTGTCTATGAGTTTTTATCACATTTCACTTGATAGGGTTTATCTCATTTTAGGCATTGACTCTTTCATTGCTTGAAGGGTCTTAATCTTCATTTACATCCTTAAACACATGGAAAATGACTTCTTGAAGGTTTCTTGATTAAAATATTGAATCTTGAAAGGTTACTCGAAGATTTGAAGAAAATATCAAAAATTGCGCAAATCTTAAAGATTGCTTGTGGCGTGAATTTTGACGATTCTTCTATGGATTTGGGTAGATTGTATTTTTGTGTAAATCTGGTTATAATCTGTTGATTCTCTTGATTAGCAAGGTATTAGAAACTTCGTTAGGATATTTTATTGTTTAGATATAGTTTGTTAGCAAGATGAGAATGACATGCAGTGCTGATGTGGCATCTTACCTTGTGAGTCATTGTTGAGTCACTAAGGGGGACGATTTTCCTTAGATTTGTGCGTGTGTTTTAGTTTATTTTGTTGTTGATTATGATTTTAAATAATCTCAACATTAGTTTGTAATTTTCAGATTTTATTAATGAAATAAAGTTTTGTTTTGTTTACTTAGAAAACAAATATATCAAAAAATTAGAGTTGGTGGATTTTTCCTTTAGACTCTTGTGCATATTAGTTAGTGGCTTTAAGGGTGATTAGGCTTTAATCAAAGACTAATTAATCAACCTAAAATTGTGAATTTTGGTGGCTAGGCCTTTAGGGATTCGTAATTTTAGTTATCTATCCTTGTGAGTTTTTTATTCATACGAAAATTCACATCAAGTTTGGTGCTCTCGTTGAGAGGTTAAAACGTCAATACTCAAGCAAAATTAGCTATGGTAGATGATCAATCTATAAACAAAATGCAGGAAATTCCTTATGAGTAATATAGAGACGTTCAAAGGGACAATGAGATCAAAGAATTGAGCAACATCTTGGAGGATCTTATGCAATTCGTGGGAAACAAGTCTAAAAGCGCAAAAAAATCGAACAATAATGATGAGTCTAGTTCAAGTTCTAGTGTCGATGATTCTACTAGAGGCACACGTAAGCCTAGGAGGATCATAGACGCAAGTTCAAGTGACGAAGATGACAAAAACAGGAACAAAACACGAGACAAACCAAGGGATGATGATCGAAAATTTGAAGTTAGACGTTCCCGATCGAGTTCAATGGAATTTTGGATCCTGAAGTTTTTCTTGATTGGTTGAGGAGAACCGAAAGGGTGTTAATTTTAAATAGTATGATGATTCTAAGGCCTTTAAGGTGGCGGAATTGAAGCTATCATCTTATACTAGTCTTTGGTATGAAGGCTTGCAAAGGAGGAGAAGGAAAGAAGGGAGATCCGAGACCACCTCTTGGCGCAAATTGAAGAAGGAGTTGAGGAAACGATTTGTTCCTCATGAATATGAAAAAAACAACTTCCTAAAGATGCATGCTTTGAACAAAACTCAAAAAGTGTTGAAGAATATATCAATGAGTTTGAAAAGATGGTCATCATATGTGATATTGAAGAAAAGGAGGATCACAAGGTGGCTAGATTTGTTGCAAGAATTGATGAATCTATAAAGGAGAAAGTAGAATTGCAACCCTATTGGACTTTTGATGAAATTTTCAAAGTATCCTTGAGAGTTGAGAAGCAAAGACACTCGAAAAAGTCCAAAAACTTCTTCAAAAGTTACGAATCTAAGAAGGAAAAAGATGTGGTGTTTGCGGAAAACACTAAGCCTAGGGTTGAAGGTGGAGATAAGCCAAGGGTCATTACTCCTAGGAAATTCTCATCAATTCCTGATGATAAGAGGAAGTGTTTCAAGTGCCAAGGATATGGTCATGTGCAACGAAATTTTCCTAGTTCATGAGTCATCACAGTTAGAGAGGCAAGGGAGTTTGAAGAAGCCTATCTAGATGTAATTATTGAAGAAGGGGAGAAAGATGACATTGAGAAAGAGGATAAAAGTAGAAATGGTATGGAGAATGTTGATCCTGAGACTCATGGCCAAGCTTTAGTGTTGACAAGAGTTTTACAAACCAAACCCAAGCCCTTGGAGGAAAGCCAAAGAGACAAGATCTTCATGACGAGGTATGTAGTTGAGGGCAAGCTTTGTGATGTGATCGTTGATAGTGGTAGTTGTATGAATGTAGTGTCCACTTTGTTGATTCAAAAGCTCAACTATCCTACTCATAACCATCCTCATCCATACAAGCATCATTGGCTAAGCAATACTAGTGATGTTAAGGTAACTAAACAAGCTTTAATATCATTCAAAATTGCGCAATTTTAGGGTAGTGTGCTGCGTGATGTTTGCCCTATGGATGCGTGCCATATACTACTTGGAAGACCTTGGCAATATGATATATTTGTTCATTATGATGGTAGAACCAATGTTTACGTCATCAAAAAGCACGCCAATGGAAAATTATTGCATTAAATCCAATGAAAGTTGTGAAGGTTCAAAAACAAGAGATTTTGGAGAATAAAAGAGGGGCATTTTTTATGAATGTAAGAGAGGTGGAAAGGGAATTAAATTCTTGTAATCAGGTTTTTTTTCTCATGGCTAAGGAAGTACAAGAATGTTCCTCATCTATTCCATCAATTTTGAAGCCTTTGTTGCATGAATATGAAGATGTGTTTCCTAATGATCTACCACTGGGATTATAACCTATAAGAGGCATTGAACATCAAATTGATCTTATTCCTGGGGCTCAAATTCCGAACAAACCAGCCTATAGATGTAATCCAGAGGAAACCAAGGAGATTTAAAGGCAGATAAAAGAGCTAATGGAACGTGGATGCGTGAGGGAGATCATGAGTCCTTGTGCAGTGCCCAAGTTGATTGTTCCTAAAAAGGATGGTACTTGGAGAATGTGCATTGATTTAAGAGCAGTCAACAACACCACCATCAAATATAGATTCCCAATTCCAAGGTTAAATGATTTGCTTGATGAGTTATATGGCTATACTTTGTTTACGAAGATTGATCTTAGGAGTGGGTATCATCAAATTCGCATGAGAGAGGGAGATGAGTGGAAAACAGCTTTTAAAACTAAGTTGGGGCTCTATGAATGGTTGGTCATGCCTTTTGGTCTTACTAATGCACCTAGTACTTTCATGAGGCTTATGAATGAGGTATTGAAGCCATATCTTGGAAAGTTTGTTGTTGTTTACTTAGATGACATTCTGGTTTATAGTAGGAGCAATGAAAATCATCTACAACATTTAAGGAGTGTTTTCGAAACATGAAGGCAACAAAAACTTTGTGAGAGGCTCAAAAAATGCTATTTCATGGTACCTAGTGTCACATTTTTGGCGTATGTGGTCTCACAGGATGAAGTTTCTGTAGATCAAACAAAGGTGGAAGCACTCAAAACTTGGCCTACTCCAACTAATGTCACTGAGGTTCATGCTTTTCATGGATTAGCTTCATTCTATAGGAGGTTTGTAAAGAATTTTTCATCTATTATAGCTCCTATGACTAATTGCCTAAATATGGACTAGCCTTTTGAGTGGACAAAAGAGGCGCAAAAAGCCTTTGAGAAGATTAAGAAGACGCTATGCAACACACCTATTCTAGCATTGCCTGATTTTTCAAGACCTTTTGAAGTGAAACTGATGCAAGCAATGTGGGGATTGGCACGGTGTTGGTTCAAGGGAAGAGGCCTATTGCTTACTATAGTGAAAAATTGAATGGAGCAAGGTTGTACAATTCTACCTATGATAAAGAGTTTTATGCAATTGTTAGAGCTCTTGATCATTGGAGTCATTACCTAAGACATCATCACTTCATTCTACATTTTGATCATGAATCATTGAAGCATATTAATGTCTAGCAGAAGTTGAATCCTACACATGCCAAGTGGGTAGAATTCCTACAATCTTTTCACTTTTCATCAAAGTACAAAGAAGGCAAGTCTAATGTTGTTGCAGATGCACTTTCACAAAGGTATGCTCTTAGTAATGTGTTGAATTGCAAGCTGCTTGGTTTAGATATGATCAAAACATACTATGAGCATGATGACAATTTCGGTTCTATATTGCAACAAACGAGAAAAGGTGTTATGGGCTCTTATGTGATGCATGATGGGCTCTTATTTAAAGGTAATCAATTGTGTGTGCCTAAGTGTTATGGGCTCTTATGTGATGCATGATGGGCTCTTATTCTAACATGCTTTTCGTAGATAGATTTTCGAAGATGGCTCACTTTACACCTTGCCATAAAACAGAGGATGCTACGAATGTTGCAGACCTGTATTTCAGAGACATTGTGAAGCTTCATGGAATTCCGAAAACTATTGTAAGTGATAAAGATACGAAATTTATGAGCTACTTTTCGAATTCACTGTGGAAGCTTGTGGGCACGAAGCTACTCTTTAGTACATCATATCATCCTCAAACCGAAGGGAAAACAGAAGTCACAAATAGAACAGTTGGTGTCTTGTTGCGTGGTTTGGTGAGTAAGACACAATAAGATTGGGACTTGAAGCTTGCACATGCAGAGTTTGCCTACAATAGGTCACCTATTTTTGCTACTAAAGACTCACCATTTGACGTTGTTTATGTGGTGAATCCTAAGTTACCTATTGACCATATTGATATTCCAAAGGGTGAATTGGTGCACAAGGATGCTTTGGCGAAATTGAGTATATGCAGAAGCTTCATGTGCAGGTCAGGGCTAGGATTGAGAAGGTGAACGAGTAATACAAGGCTCGTGCAAATAAGAATCATCATCAACATTCTTTCAATGAGGGAGATAGTTTTGCTACACCTAAGGAAGGAGAGATTTCCAAATAAACGCAAAAACAAGCTTATGCCTAGGTGTGATGATCCATTCAAGGTGTTGAAGAAGATTGGTGATAATGCTTATCAGCTTGAATTGCCAGGTGAATATGGAGTCCATGCTACCTTTAACATTGGTTATTTTACTCCTTATGTTTGTTATGATCAACTTCGAGGTTTGAGGACTGACTCTTTTGAAGAAGGGGAGGATGATACAAATATTGATCACAACTTCGAAGGTTTGATTGAAGCTGCTAACAAGGGTGCAACCATGGGGGAATTGATTGCTTATGGAGATTCAAGTCTAATGGGTGCATCCAGGGTTGGGATTTGTGTGTGCATGGTCACACATACCTAGGTATGGCACGTAAATCAAGGCAAGAGGATTGACAAGGGGAATAAGTTGGGTTTGCCTATGAGTTTTTATCCCATTTAACTTGATAGGGTTTTTCTCATTTTAGGCATTAAGTCTTTCATTTATTGAAGGGTCTTAATCTTCATTTACAGCCTTGAACACATGGAAAATTACTTCTTGAAGGTTTCTTGATTAAAAGATTGAATCTTGAAAGGTGTCTTGAAGATTTGAAGAAAATATCAAAAATTGCGCAAATCTTGAAGATTGCTTGTGGCGTGAATTTTAACGATTCTTCTATGGATTTGGGTAGATTATATTTTTGTGTAAATCTGGTTGTAATTTGCTGATTATCTTGATTATAAAGGTATTAGAAATTTTGTTAGCATATATTATTGTTTAGATATAGTTTGTTGGAGTTTGTTAGCAAGATGAGAATGACATGGAATGCTGATGTGGCATCTTATTTTGTGAGTCATTGTTGAGTCACTAAGGGGGACGATTTTCCTTTGATTTGTGCGTGTGTTTTATTTTGTTTTTAGGATTTTTTTTGTTGATTATGATTATAAATATTCTCAAGATTATTTTGTAATTTTCAGATTTGATTAATGAAATAAAGTTTTGTTTTGTTTACTTAGAAAAGAAATATACCGAAAAATTAGAGTTGGTCGATTTTTCCCTTAGACTCTTGGGCAGATTAGTTAGTGGCTTTGAGGGTGCTTAGGCTGTAATCAGAGACTAATTAATGAGCCTAAAATTGTGAATATTGGTGGCTAGGCCTTTAGGAATTCGTAATTTTAGTTATCTATCCTTGTGAGTTTTTGATTCATACGAAAATTCACATCAAAGCCACTTTTGAATTTGATCCTCACTCAAACCTTCTGGTGAATGCTATACTTCGCGATCAAGGATACTTCCCCGGAATAAGTATGGAATCAAGGAGGGCTCTTGCTGCTACCATTTTCAACCTCCAACCTAAGAACGATCGATTTGTATTCGGGTACTTTGCAACCCGGGAAGACTATAAGGATCTCAAAATGGCTAAAAAAAGATAGAGACATTTTGATTCGCCCCTACTCTCTTACCTTAAACAGGAAATGATAAAAAGAAGGAGAGAACTTCCCCTATTTTGAATTTCCCGAACCATTCTATGGTGCTAATAGAATGAGGTATTTCGGGATTGGAAATCTTTTCCAACTATCACTTCATGGAAAATGAGACAACCCCAATCATGAAAAGGAAATCGGAACTTGATGATCTTGATGAATAAGGACTTGGATTTCTCTTCGGGTTAAAACGTGCTCCACCAACCGAATAAGAGGTGTTCGTGAAATACCGAAGCCTTTGATCCAACCGAGCTCATCACTCCTGCAAGTCAAGTGGTTAGAGGATGGCGCAAAACCATGAAGATTACTACGCCGAAAGGGAAGATCATGGACTTCACCATAGGAGAGGGCCCAATGTTTGATGAGTCTGATTCTGAGTCTGAGTCTAATACTATTAAGATGTCTAGTCCTAAAAACTCTATAGTTATTAATAAGCTTGTCAAGGAGCCTATCCCTCCATTGGATTTTGCCACTAAAGCTACTTTCTGTCTTCATGCTTAATGAATTCAATGATATGACTTCCTTTGCTTACTCCTCGTCTTCATCTCCTTGCTCCCTCTCCCCTTTGTACGAGTGCTTTTTTTCAAATACCGAAGATCAAAATGATAATGAAATAATAAAGGCTGTAGAGGAAGATGAATACAAAACTCCAATAATCGAGGAAACTGAAAAGATCAACATCTCTGACAATGACACTCCTAGATAATTGCAAATTGGTCTTACACTTAATCCTCAAGAAAGAGCAAAACTCATTGCTACACTCACAACAATCAAGGATGTATTCGCATGGTCCTACGAAGATATGCCCGAGATTAATCCAGAGATAGCTAAGCACACCATCCCTCTGAACCAGGGGGCCAAGCCCGTCAAACAAAAGCTCAGAAGAATGAAGCCAGAAGTCCAATTGAATATTCAAGATGAGGTAATAAAGCAATTAAAGGCAGGATTCTTCAAGGTGGTTCAATATGCTGATTGTATTGCCAACATTACTCCTGTGCTAAAGAAAGATGGAAGAGTAAGAATTTGCGTTGACTTTTGAGACCTGAATAAGGCCAGTCCAAAAGATGACTTCCTATTGCCTCACATCGATGTGATTGTTTATAATATAGTCAACCATACTTTGTTTTCCTTCAATGATGGTTACGCCAGCTACAATCAAATCAAGATGGATTGAAAGGATATGGAGAAAATGACCTTCACTATCCCATAGGGGTTGTATTGCTACACGGTCAAGCCATTTGGTTTAAAAAATGCTGGTGGTACACATCAACGCACTGCGACTACACTTCTTCATGAAATGATACACGAAGAACGAAGTAGAGGTGTATGTGGATGACATGATAGTGAAAACCAAGGAAAGAAGTGAAAATACCCTTGCCTTGAGAAATTCTTTGAAAGATTCGAAGGTTCAATATGAGACTCAATCCTCAAAAGTGTGCCTTTGGGGTTGCTTCAGGAAAGCTTCTAGATCATGTGGTTAGCGCAAGAGGAATTCTAATTGATCCAACAAAAAACAAGGCCATTATGTCTTTAAAACCACCAAAGACCGAGAAGGAGATCCGAGGATTCTTGGGAAGGCTCCAATACATAAGGAGATTCATTTCCAAAGTTACCATGGTATGTGAGCCTATATTCAGGAAATTAAAGAAAGATGCTCCAAAAGAATGGGATGATGACTGCCAATAAGTTGTCAATAAATTCAAGGAGTATCTCACGAATCCACTAATTCTGGTACTGCCAACTCCAGTACATCCTTTGAGACTCTACTTGACCGTCATAAAAACCGCTGCAAGAGCCATGCTCGCACAAGAAATTGATGGGAAAGAAAATGATATTTATTATTTGAACAAAAAGTGCTTACAACAAGAAGAAATATATTCTAACATCGAAAATTGAGATGGATGCGGAGATCCACTAAAATATCTCTTAGGCAAACCTGTTGTGAATAGGCGAATATCGAGATGGATGATCCTGTTGGCCAAATTTGACCTTAAATCCGTGTCACAAAAATCCATAAAAGGAAGCATAGTCTCAGAATTCTTGGCTGATTCTCCGGATGAACCTCCATCTAAGGATTACGAGTTATATGATGAAGAATTTATGATGACTGAAGAAGAAAGCGGGTCTTTATACTTTGATGATGCCTCTAATAGACATAGATGTGGGGTCGGTGTCCTGCTTGTTTCGCCTAAAGAAGAACATACACCCATTTCAGTGAAATTAGATTTATATCACCAACAATGCCGTTGAATATGAAGCTTGCATCATAGGGCTCGAGGCTGCCGTAGCATTAAAAGTGCAGAAGTTAAGGGTTATGGAGATTCCTCATTAATAATTAGTCAAATCTCCGGAAAATAGAAATTAGAAGTGAAAGCCTGGCTCCTAATCAAGCTCATATGGAGCACTCCCCTCCAAAATCGAAGAAATTGAGTACACTTATCTAAAAGGGGAGGACAACAAATTTGTTGATACTTTAGCTAAGTTGGCATCAACGGTTCGCATCCCAAACTCTTTGACTAAGGTGCCCTTGGTGGTTGAAAGAAGAAAGGAGCCAGCTCGTATTTGCATGTTTAAAGAAGACAATGAGGTGAACAACCTCACAAAGGAGGAACCTTGGTATAGTGATATCAAAAGCTATTTAGAAAATTAACAATACCTGCTGGTGCGTCGAGGATAGAGCAACGAGCTCTAAGGCTCCTAGCCTCCCAATAAATCATTCGAGGACGAGAAAGGCATTACAATAGTTTACACCTTCGATGTAAAGACAACAGAGAAGCCCAATAGGTCATGAATGAAATACATGTGGGCATATGTGGAACCCATATGACTGCTCGGATGTTGGCTTCCAAGATCATTAAACAAGGGTATTACTAGACTACAATGGAGGATGATTACAATAGATATGTGAGACATTGCGACAAGTGCTAGAAATATGCGAATGCTCAACATATACCTCCATCATTAATTAAGTCTCTATCATCTCCATGGCCATTTTGAACATGAAGAATTGACATAATTGGAATGGTTACGCCTCCGGGTCATGGGGGCCACGAGTTCATATTGGTGGCGATTGACTACTTCACCAAATGGGTGGAAGCCGCTTCATACCATGTGTTGTAAGCCAAACATGTGGCTTAATTCATTGAAGCCAATAAATATGTCAATATAGAGTCCCGCATGAAATCATTAGTGATAATGGAACTAAAATATAAAATTAAACAACACAAATTGTCTCCATATCGACCTCAAACAAATGGAGCATTTAAAGCAGCAAATAAAAACATCAAGGCTATTCTTTCTAAAATGACTGAAACATATAGAGATTGGCCACTTAAACAACCCTTCGCCTTATGGGGATACAGGACCTCCATTAGAACTTCAACGGGAGCAACACCTTTCTCCATGGTCTATAGGATGGAAGCCGTACAACCTATCGAACTTGAGATCCCCTCGTTAAGCATAGTATTGGAAACTGAACTTTCTAAAGCCGAATGGGTATGGGCGCGATATGATGCCCTACTCCTTCTAGATGAGAAGTGCTTAAAGGCCTTAAGTCATGTACAATTCCATCAAAATAAGATTGAGAGACAATTCAATAAACATATCAAAGAAAGAAATATCAAGGTAATTTGGTTCTCAAAGAAATAAGAAAAAACGTCATGGATCCTAGAGGGAAGTTCCGCTCAAACTTGGCCGGTATATTGTTAAGAAAATACTCCCTAGAGGTGCAGTTGAACTAATGGACATTAACGATGACAACTTTTATAAACTCACCAACTTGGATCAATTTAAAAGATATTATGTCTAAACTATGCTCATGGAGTTACAGGAACTACGGTTGTCCTGATTCCAAAAGGATACGTAGGTAACCTCAACCTGGGGTTCGGCCCATTTAAAAATAAAAATCCCTCTCCTCTATAGTACATTATTCGCCTGCTGAAATGAACATGAATTATGTTTATTTTCCAAAAAAATTAGAGATTCATTATATGAATGAATGTCATTTAAATGTTGTATCTTTTGCCATTAAATGAAATAAATGAATTATATGATCATTTAAACACAATATAAATATTTATTTAAATAAAAACCTTGCACGCAGGCCTTATTCATTAAAAAGTAATAAAAGAAATTAGTTTGTGAAACAACAAAGCAATCTTCTCTAACTAGGTCTAGGTTCTTTTTCCCTTGTCCTCCTTGGTCTTACAAGAATCTCCTATTCCCATAGGTTATTCGGCCGGGGACCCTTATGCTTCTTTCTTTGGGCCTCAACAGCCTTTCCCTTCCCCTTGCCTTTCACATCCTACTCATTCCTTGACTTCTTCCTTTTATGGAGTAGCTTCAATCTTCAAGGGAGGTAGTTTCTCAAGCCTTTGCCAAACGAGCACTTTCTTAGGACCTAGTCTTTCCTTAATAGATGTGATCTTGGGATTCTCCTGTGCTTTATCCATAGCATATCCGTGATCTCTCCTTCCTGCCTTATGAGCCTCCCCACGAATGGACAAATATTCTACATGCATCGAAATCAAGTAATGCTTAGATACCCTTTCATAGCATTCTGGTAGTGGAGTCACATCAATCCTTGTCCGCTTCTCCCAGCTTCTCTCCCAGTTCTTGGCAATGCCCAGCAGCACAGGCTTCTGCTCAGGCTTCACAGTGTCATGATATGGAATTAGCTATTGCTTACCGAACTGCTTCGTCACTCTAGAAGAGCAATAAAAAGTCAATGAAGTCCAGCCATCCATACGAATGTAAGGGGGGTTTCGTCAGAATAGATCATGGTGTTGATCTTCCACCATGAGACTGTCCAGCGAATACTAATTTTCCTTTCAGCAAGAGTTAACAACCACTCATGCATGGTAGAATGGTGGTACCGACATTGTCGTCCATATAAATTCTTTGGAATATATGTGGGGATATTTGCAGGAGGCTCCACCAAGTTCAGACGATCCATGAGCCACACATGAAATTATTAGCAAAAGAAGATGTCTTGAATGTAAAATATTTCAAATGTTTTATGACCTATTCAATGTTTTAAACAAAATTATTCAATAAAATAATAATCATTTCATGTAAACATTTTCATACAATTTATCATTAAATGACCTATTTTTTGCTAACAGTTCAAGTGCAAATAACTCATAAACATTTACGTAATGAAATTTAAATGCTTACCTGGAGAAGCAAAGGACAGTCGATAAAGGGGGCTAGAGAATCCTTTTTTAGGTGATCAAGAGTCAGATATAGCTCGCCAGTGCATAGAGGCATAGGGTTTCTGTCTTCCTCAAATTGTTCCACAACGGTGATTAATGCAGCATAGCCGACTGAGGGATCACCATTCACAACAAGAAATCTTTCAAATACACAAATTAGCAAAGCTCGACACCTATACCTCTTTCGTGCTATTTCAACAGTCTTGAAGTGATCAATCGATGCTACCAAGTCTACTTTCCCACCATGAACTACTTTTTCCATGACATATGCATCAAGATTAAAATAGAAATCAAAGATGGGCCATAAGTAGTCTTTGGTGTTGGAAAGACATAATAAACCATCACAAGACAAACCTGCTATGCCACCAAATTCTTCAGGCAATGGGGTGACCTCTCTCTCACGAAATATGAAGTTATGGGTATTTGTGTTTCAATATCCAATTGCAGCATATATGAGATTAATATTGAGTTGAGTATACCTCAATGTGATTAGCGAAGCAAGCTTGTAGTCCTTCAGCAGACCTTTCTCCTCCGGATTGAGCACCGAGAGCCACTCATCACAAGCAACTTCAAAACTCCTAGCCATGATGATTGCAAAAACACACTAAACTTTTGAAATTTTCGAAGAAAACCTCTCAAGATCGTCACTTTTGGTTCGAATGAAGATGCTCAAAGACGAAGGGAGGGGTGTGTATATAACCTGAAGGTTGCCATAATTAAAAAGGGCTGAGCGCCACAATGTTGGACGAGCGCCTAGGCGCAGATTGGGCACTCGGGTGCAGGCCTCCCCTTTTTATTTTATTTTTGGCATTTTGCATTTCGCCTCGATTTTCATGCACACCTTCATCAGTTTCTGTGCCCATTTCACTTGTTTCTAGTCGAGTCAAGATCAAAGTCAAATAGTCAAAGAGTCAAATAGTCAAATGAGTCAACTAGCCAATAAGAAAACCGAGTCAAATATGTATGAAATTAAGTTAAATATATACAAAGTCGTGTAATATTTACATCAATAACGAGAAACTAGGATCCTACGTTGCAAGATCCTGGCTCGTCGATGGAGCATCTGTAGGAGTAAAATCGAGTAACAGGTATAACTCAAAAAGGCTCGAGGTACCACCAGATCCTCCCGCAAGTGACGACGAATGTATCAACTCCCAAGTCAGCTACTAAAAGAAAGCGCAATCTCGAGTAGACTGAGAAGTGCCAGTAACCTCATCAGAATCGAGAATACCTTTGAGACGAGGATGGTAAACAGGCTCCTCTGCTACACCCGTCTGAGCTGTCCCCGCGAAGAAGATGCTACAGCCGTCCCTGCCCTCTGGAACTCGGCTCATAGGCCTGAAATATGAAGAAGAATCGTTGAAAATTAAAAAACCGAAACAAGGAAATTAAAATAAAGGAAATAAGGGTTAGGTATTTTATTACCCCTGTTTCCTTGCTCCTACATGACAATACCTCCTTCAGCTTCTTGGCCTGGTACTTCCGGGTGTCCATTACCTTCAGTAGGTGAGTTACGCCTCCCCGAGGCTTCTATTATAAAAAAAAAATAATGATAAATACATGTGACATGAGGCAAATCATCAAACAAAGCTCTTATTGAATAGGGGGCTTACTAACCGATGAAACAGATGGAGGAAAAGCTTAAACGAAAAACTGTTAGCCCTCCGGAGCCTTCATAACTGTCTCCCTATGAATCACCCCATCGATTTAATAATCATAAGTAAAATCGGCATAGGGAAGACAACCGTCGTCACATGACACCTTAAAAAGCAGGAAAATCAGCATAAGCATTCATTAAGGTGAAAAAACGACAAAAATAAGAAGATATGGGAACTCACCATGGTAATCAGCCAACCGACTTCGTTAGCCGGGGAAGAAGATCACTCTGGCAGTCCTTGTCAGGGTAGACAAGCTACTACAGGGGGTAAAATGTGTCACAGATGGCTCGTGTCCAACCAACCTGGTCGAATAGAGCTAATGGAGCAACCATTGACGCTGGAGGTACATCGGGGATAATGAAGTTATCCAGACTATGTTGCCTGACAACCCACTCCCCAAGGTACCAAGTAGGGACCTCATAGTTCCAAAAGTAGCACCGATGCAGAGGTAGCAGAGAAGCGAGGGTCAGAGCAGTGGGAACGCTAGCTAAACCTACCCAGGGACGAAACTGGACCTGAATATTATCGAAAAGACAACAGAAGAGAAACGAAAAAATATATATGTAAAAGAGCAATAATGAGTTGATTGAAGAGAAGAAAGACTTACATCCTAAACACGAAGCTTGCGGATGATTATGCGTACTTCGTAGTTCCCTTTGGTCCACCTCCTAGACCTGCAACTCGCCCAGGATGCTAGAATAGGTGAAATCGATCCCCGGGCCGAGGAGGGCCTAAGCGGGGTAAATAACCAAAGCCCCATAACTAAAAAATATGGCAAAAGTCAGCAAAGAAATAAACCAAAGAATATATAATCGACAAAAGGTCTAGAACTATCATTACCTCGATAATCTTCCAGAAGGAAGAAATGCCAATAACGAAATTGTTGTCGTCTGACGACAGGCTATCCTCATAGTACGAAGATGGGAGGGATAGCCCAATCCCCCCCCACACCCCCATTTCTACTCTTTGACCTTCGAAAGGTCAACAAGAGAAGAGAGAAAGTGAGCATGATATCGGGGGATGCCCCCCTTGTCAAAAGAAAGGGTGCAAGAAATGAGCAATAGAAGAACAATGCAATTCTTTTGTTCTTGGGTGGTACCAGGCAAAGGAAGACTGTTACTCAAGTTCTTAGACTTAACGGACGTTCCCCTGCCTAGCTTGCTACAGACAAGCCCTAGAAGCTAATGTGTAATAGTGTAAAGAGGGGTGAGCTGGTCGTTGACCTCGACAAGAAGGGGAGAGAAAGAAAGCCCAGTTAGTATAGCAAATTTGAATGGCGTGATGATCATCTCACCCCATGGGAAATGAAAAGAGTTGGTGGTGTCCCACCACCACTCAAGGAGGCAAAGAATGAACACACGTGAGCTCCTTACTCTCTCGGGGGCTTGGAGGCCCTGAATGAAGTTATCAAATCTGCACCCCGAGAGCATGTAGAGAAGATAGGGATCATATTGCCCTCGGAGTATGGCATACCCCTCCAAGAATAGAGTGCTCAAGCTAAATTCCCTCAGATGGTGGCCAACCTGGAAGAGAAAAGGAGTAAGTGTAAGAGCATGCATGTCCAATAAAAAAAACAAGAAAGAAGAAAAGGAAGATTAAAAAAAAGAAGAAGAAAGAAGAAAAGGAAGAATAAAAAAAAAAGGAAGAATGAAAAAAAAAAGAAAAGGAAATAAGAGCTTGTAAGAAAGAAAATAAGGAAACTTTGTCACTTACGTCGCCCAAGAGGGAATAGTGAGAAGTGTGCTGAGAACGGTCAAAAGCCAACATGCTAGGCTGCCACTCCTCGGGAGCCCATGTATGCCTCTTGGAGCAAATTTATATTTTTATAAGTTAGCGTTAATGAGAATTCTGTAAATGAGAATTCATCGTTTTAACTAGGCCTGCAAAATTCAAGAATTTTGAGCATAAATTTCGGCAGCATAACGGCTGTATATGGACATTTCCCATAGATAAACCATGAGTTTTGGTTATCCAGCCACCAGCAATAAACTTTGGAAGACTCAAAGTCTTGGCAATATCCAATAAAACCAACATTTCTAACATTTTCAGCCTCGCTTTCCAATTAAATCATAATTTTAGAATTGGAAAGAAATGGGGGCTAACACGAGTGAATACACATTTATATATTTGCTCCTAATGTCAAAATGGATCCTTACATGGGAAAGCATTTTAGAAGCTCGAAGGAACTAATTTTGAACTAAAATTAGAAACATGAGCTTCTATGTTCGATTCATTCATTTCAAGGTGTTTTTAAGCATGGTTTTGTTTCTAACGACACACAAGCCATCATTCAACTCATGAGGGCCAAAGATGAGTTAAATTTTCCATGTTGACATGAATTAACTACCCTATAAATCCTATGTAAGTTAATATTCAATTTTTGCTGAAATTATCTTCAGAATCTACGATTTGTTTATGATTAAGGCCATTTTCAATCATTGACATGTGATAATCAAGTTTATTCATGAAGAAATACAGGCCATACAAAGGACACCATTTATTCAAAATCACACCCTCCACTACACTACTTCATACCCTAAACTAACAAGTTCAGTTTTCACTCAAATCTCACTTGTTTTTGGCTCAAATCACTTCCTATATGCTCCATTTCACTCATAGAAGCAAGAACATATATCAATTTTGACATTCATTTGCAAGAACAAGAAAACCCAAAACCAAATTTTTGGTTACATAACTTACTTCGGGGGCTTCATTTTCGATCTTTCAGCAAGATTTGTTTCACATATTTCGACATTCCCCGCCACTAATTACCAACATCCTTCATCAAAATTACTAAAATGCTCCTGCAAGTCGACTTGGGTAAAAATTACTAAAATGCCCTTGAAAGAAAAATCAGGTCAAGAAGTCAGAAGACAACTATCTACAACATTATCATGTTTTCCTATGATCGAACTGATATACGTGTTTCATGTTGTGTTTTTCCCTCATTTTCGGTTGATTCTTGTGCTAAATAGTTAAGTTTGTGGCTTTGTTTTGAATAAATATCGTATTTCGATGTTAAGTTATGTTTTGGAACGGTTTTAACATCTTTAGTTGACTTTTAGAACCTTTTACGGTTATTTTGTACTTTTTCGGTTATTACGCGTGGTTTTTGGTTTTGTTTATATGTTACAGGAGTGTAATAGAGAGTTATGAAGTCATTAGAAGCTAAAACGAATCAAAAAGCACTTGCCTCGGGATGCATGCCAAGTTACGCAATAGATTTGAAGAATCGAGCAAAGAATTCAAGCATGATCGTCAAATTATGGTTCATTATGGCTTATGCGGGCGCATAGGTTAAAAGCCTTTTTGACTTATGTGGGCACAACATAGATAAGAAGTATCAGAACTTGCTCATTATTCATCATGCGGGCACAGGGAACAAACTGGGTTTGTTCTATGCGGGCGCAGGTATCACAGATTTTGATCTGTTTGGCTTTTCTTCGCGAATTTCCTTCGTGGGTTTTAATTAATTAAAAACCTAATTCCTATATATACTCTATGTAAAAGGGGGCACGACCCTAACTAGTTTTTATGATATTTTTAGACCTAGGAATCCAAAAACCATTCTCTCTAGAATTTTAGGATTGATTACTTTGTTCAACAATTCAAGCTTTCAATTAATGCAATTTCATCATTATTTTGGTAATCTCTTTCCTTATGCTTTTCAATTCCTTTAATTTCATGAATCTCTTTAGTTTCTTAGTTTTTAGTTTAGATTAATTACTTTTTCTATTTTGATTCTTAATTTAGTTTTATTAGTAATTAATTTAGTTTTAATTATAGTTTTAATTAGTTCTTTGTTTAAGATCATGTTATTTAAATTTGATTTTGTTTTTGTTCCCTTAATTATGTGTGAGTAGTCCATTTTCTCTAGGGTTAGGGGATCTATGATCATGGTGTGAATTTAATTTATGTTTTCTAATTAGTTGTTGGCTTTTAATTGAATTCCTATTATTGAATTCTATCGATTGCAATTAAATTATGGCCAGATTTAGTTGTAAGTTAGGTTATTGTCGAAATCGAGGCCGAGAGGTAAGATTACCACAATTAGACCATTGTTGATTAGTGAGCGTTAATTGAGTTTGTTGATTGATCATAGTGAACCGATATCCCTAGGTTTCCATTAATAGAGTTTAATCAATAATTTCCCGTCATTTCCTTAGTTTCATTTTTACTCTTCTTAGTTTTAGTAGTCATTTATTGAAATTTCCACCAAGGCCCCGTACACTATTTAGGCTTTTTAGAACTAGTAGAATTTAATAGCTTTCCTGAGGATTCAATCACTACTTCCCTAGCTATATTAGTTAAACTTGTTCGGTTATTTTTGAGAGGTGTGCAATAGCCTGCATCAAATTTTGGCGCCGTTGCCGGGGAGGCAATTTTTAATTCTATTAGTCGGGTTTAAAGTGTTTTCTTGTTTTTATTTTCGGTTTTATTTTCTCACCTCTAGGAACCTTCACGTTCTTTGAGGTAGTTCTCATTTCGGTTTCGAGTTTCGATTGTGTGCAGGGATTAGGTTGTTTGCCGGTTTGGATTGACCCTTAACCGGAAAGATCGTTGCATAAGAGGAGTCGTAGAAGGAAGTGGAGATCACGAAGAGCCATTCTTTTCGAACAATCACTTGTTGATTTGACACAATTATCTGCTGTGTTGAACATTTCTGATAGTTCAAATAAGGAAGAGATGTCAAAATCACAGTTTAACGAGAACAACCCACCATGGAATGATGCACCGTCACTGCCACCACCAGCTCGATCTTGGTTGAATGGTTTGAACATGAATACTATTAATAGTTGGGATGACTTGGCTCTTGCTTTTCAAAGGAAGTACTATCCTCTAGAGAGAACTGCACAACTTAGGAGTCAAATTACGAATTTTAACCAAGAAACTGATGAAACTCTTTATGATGTATAAGAGAGACTCAAGGATTTGTTTAGAATGTGCCCTCATCATGGACTTGGGAAGTGGTTTTTAGTGCAATATTTCTATAATGGCTTGGGGAATGAGAGTAGAACCTTGCTTGATTCCGCTGATAGTGGTTGATTTATGAACTAAGAAGTCAATGCTGCTTATAATCTGATTGAGGAGATTGTCATCCATAATTCTCAATTTGGTAATCCTAGAGGGCATGCTAAGAGAGGAGGAAAACATGTGATAGATGACAAATATGAGAGTTTGGCTTCACAAATCAATGCAATCCATGAGAAGCTAGACAAGATCAACACACCATCCTCCAATCCAATGACAGGAGCTGCAACGGCTGCACTTTCGGGAGCTACAGATGTCTTTCGTGATTTATGTGGTTCTTTTGGCCATAGTATCCAAGCATGTCATAGTTCTATGGAGCAGGTATGTGCATTTCAAGCTTACAAAAATAATCCATTCTCCAACACATACAATCCTGGTTGGAAAGATCATCCATACTTCTCCTACAAGAATACTAGCAATGTTCAAAATCCGCAGCAGCAGCCACATTTTGCACCACAGCAACAACAACAGATTCAACGGTTTGCTCCACCTCAACCACCGGGTTTCAGTAGACTACCACCTCCAGCAGCACTCCCAGCACCTCCACAGCCAACTAGAAATAAGATTTCAGAACTGAAGAATATGATGATGCAGATGTAGAAAGCCATGGAAGCTATGTAGGCCCACAATTGACAATTGGAGACTTAATTAGCCCAAATTGTCAATCATTAGCTCAAAGGCAACAAGGCCAAGTTCCTCCTCAACCTGCTCAATCAAATGCTTCATCAAGCAATCCACCTCGTGATCATTGCAATTCCATTGCAACAAGGAGCGGTACTTACTATGAAGGTCCTAGAATGCCTGATGATGATGCTACCAAGGCTGCAGATGGAACAAAGAAGACTAGTTCGGTAGTCATTGAAGACCTTGAGGAAGTAGCTGCAGAAATGGAGAATGAAGCACCAAGGAAGCAAGCTCCAGTAGCAGATTCAGTTACTGATACAATTCCTCCCTCAAAGGTGTCGTTACCCTTTCCGAACAGGGTAACTAGGAGTAAGAACGATAATCACTTTCATAAATTCCTTGAAATAGTTAAAAATTTGCAAGTCAATGTGCCTTTCACTGATTTAATTACTCAAGTGCCTACTTACACTAAATTTTTGAAAGATATTTTGAGCAGGAAACGTGAGTTGAATGTAACAGAGACAGTTGCACTAACCGAGGAGTGCAGTGCGATCCTTCAAAATAAATCTCCTCCTAAGTTGAAGGATCTGGGCAGTTTTTCAATTCCATGTGATATAGGTCCTTTATTTATTGATAAAGCTCTTTGTGATTTAGGAGCTAGTGTAAGTGTGATGCCCTAATCAATTTGCAGGAAGCTTGACATGGGAGAGCTTAAATTTACTAAGGGTGTTTTAGAAGATGTACCTATTAGAGTAGGAACTGTAAAATTGACATGCGGATAGAACTATAAAATTGACTGGGTTAAAATTGACATGCGGATAGAACTGTAAAATACCCTAAAGGTGTTTTAGAAGATGTACCTATTAGAGTAGGAAAATTTTTTATTCCAGTTGATTTTATTGTCCTTGATATTGATGAGGATGCACATATCCCTATTATTCTAGGTAGACTTTTCTTACATACTGCAGGTGCCGTCATTGTTGTTAAAAATGGAAGTTTAACCCTTTCTGTAGGGGATGATAAAGTAACATTTAATCTTAATAATGCAATGAAAAATCCCATGATAGAACAGTCATCCAATGCAGTTTACACTCCTAATGAGATTGTTCATAATGACTTGCCTCGATCCCCTGATAAAGGTCTTCTGGAGGCCTCTCTGTGTTTGGATTCTATTGCAGGTGACGAAGATAGTGATAATAATGAGACGTATCAAAATCAAAAGAAAAAGAAATTGCGCCCGAAGAAGCGTCGGAAACCTCAAAAGTCATCTCCACTTGCTTGTAAAGTGAAGAAAACAAATAATGAGGTTCCTAGCAAGGAACATGGGGTATTTGAACAGACAATAACCCCAAATTGCTATGGGTGTTTAACTACATGGGGCTCACGTTCACTCTTTGATCCACCTTAAGTTCTAAGGTAATTACGGTCAAGCTAATGACCTTAAACAAGTGCTTTGCAGGAGGCAACCTGTAGGTTAGTAGTTTCTTTCTCCGTCTAGCAATGAGGACATTGCTAAGTTTGGCTTGCGGGAGGTAAATATTTTATTGCTTTTCTATTTTATTAGTTAGTTTTATTGCTTTCTTAGGACTGTTGCATGGTTTGTACCATTCGTTAGGAATGGGAGTTTACATGTAACCAAAAAGATTGTACTGCTTTCTTAGGTTTAATTTTAGAGAGAATTGGCTTAATGGATTATTCGTGTCCCGGTCGAGTTTTATTGTTGGAAATGACTACTTCTGTATCCCTTGTGCTTATTTTGAAAACTTTATAACTCTTGACTGCGGATGGATCCACATGTGTGATTTGTTAGCTATGACTTGAATTTGATTGCTTGATTTCCTTTTATTGGTCAGCTCTTCTCAACCTTGCTTGGGTCTTGGACTTGAACTGTGCTAACGGGAGGATTTGAGCCACTTTTGAATATAAATTTATTCATATGTTCCTTTCATGTGTGCTTAGTTCCTGGTGCAATTATGATCATGGGTTTGACTTTTGATTCTAGTAACTTTAATTGTGGATGCGCATGATAAAAGGCCTTCATTTCTTCTTTTGAGCTTCAGAGTTTCATTTCCCACATATATATTTTTCCTTGATCCCATGTTTTGAGCTTTTATCCCTTTCATTTGTATTTTTAGCCACATTGCAAGCCTATTAGCCTTGCTACATAATGCATTATATGCCCAAACTTGGTTTGGGGAAGTTGAAGTAGTTGTGATATTGTTAAAATAGACTTTTGAAGGGTGTTATGGATTGATGGTGAAATAGTGGAAATGTTATTGTTGGAAATTAAATTATCTAGTTTCAGTTAAATTATAAGTTTCACATATAAGGCTCTGCATACCAATGTCTAAGCTGTTGTAGTTAATTAAAAAGTCATATTTTATTCATGGCCTAGTTATGTATGTGTGATGATTATGTTTATTGTTTATTGAATTTTAAGCAAAAACAAATCATTGAGAGTCGTGAAACTATGATCTATTATGCATGAAAAATAAAGAAAAAAAAAATTTATGAAAGCATAATAAAGTTGAAAAAAAAACAGATGAAAAAAAAAGAAAAAAAAAAAAGAAAGAAGTTTAGAGTTTGATGTAGTGGTTGATGATTGAATTATGAGATTTATGGTGTTGATGTGAAAAACATAGAAAAGTTTGGTTTGATTAGGTTGAATTGGATGTTGGAGAATGTTGAAGATTTTCCTTGATTTTATATGCGCATACCCCGCATTCCACCACATTATCCCAAATTTTTATCCTACCCACCACCCTAGCCATGTTACCAGCTTATTAAAGTCCTTTTTGGTCTTCGTGCACATGCTATGGTTATTGTGATGTGAATCCTTTGTCAAGGTCGTAGAGTATTAATTGCATTCTGAGTCGACATTTAGGATGAGTGGATACCCTTAATCACTTGCATGAGGTGTGAGATGTGAGTTTCGGGTTCTTAAAATTGCATTTAAACACATTTTGTATTGCATTCCATATTTGGTTGGGAGGTGAGGGTTAGAGCTTCATTGTTATAAGCTCATCATTAATTATGTGGAGTGACAACCCGTGAGCTACCCTAGTCATCGATTCATTAAACTTGCTTGGTTGGTTTTGTTTGACCCGTATCTAGGAAGGACGATATTTGGGTGCTTGATTGGCTGGCTTTGATCCATGTGTCTTCGGATGTTCTCTTGAGTTATGATGCTTAATTATTTTGTTTTTATGGGGTGTGGTCAATTTCGTTGTGTTTTGCTCGGGACGAGCAAACGTTCGGTTTGGGGGAATTTGATATACGTGTTTTATGTTGTGTCTTTCCCTCATTTTCGGTTGATTCTTGTGCTAAATAGTTAAGTTTGTGGCTTTGTTTTGATTAAATATCATATTTCGATGTTAAGTTATGTTTTGGAACGGTTTTAGCATCTTTAGTTGACTTTAAGAACCTTTTACGGTTATTTTATACTTTTTCGATTATTATGTGTGGTTTTCGGTTTTGTTTATATGTTATAGGAGTGTAATAGAGAGTTATGAAGTCATTAGAAGCTAAAACGAGTCAAAAAGCACTTGCCTTGGGATGCGTGCCAAGTCACGAATAAGATTCGAAGAATCGAGCAAAGAATTCAAGCAACATCGTCAAATTATGGTTCATTATGGCTTATGCGGGCGCATAGGTTAAAAGCCTTTTTGACTTATGCGGGCGCAACATAGATCAAAAGTATTAGAACTTGTTCATTATTCATCATGCGGGCGCAGGAAACAAACTGGGTTTGTTTTATGTGGGCGCAGGTATCACGGATTTTGATCCGTTTGGCTCTTCTTCGCGGTTTTGCTTCGTGAGTTTTAATTAATTAAAAACCTAATTCCTATATATACTCTATGTAAAAGGGGGCACGACCCTAACTAGTTTTTATGATATTTTTAGACCTAGGAATCCAAAACCATTATTCTCTCTAGAATTTTAGGATTGATTACTTTTTTCAACAATTCAAGCTTTCAATTAATGCAATTTCATCACTATTTTGGTAATCTCTTTCCTTATGCTTTTCAATTTCTTTAATTTCATGAATCTCTTTAGTTTCTTAGTTTTTAGTTTAGATTAATTACTTTTGTTATTTTGATTCTTAATTTAGTTTTGTTAGTAATTAATTTAGTTTTAATTCTAGTTTTAATTAGTTCTTTGTTTATGATCATGTTAATTAAATTTGATTTTGTTTTTGTTGCTTTAATTATGTGTGAATAGTCCTTTTTCTCTAGGGTTAGGGGATCTATGATCATGGTGTCAATTTAATTTATGTTTTCTAATTAGTTCTTGGCTTTTAATTGAATTCCTATTATTGAATTCTATCGATTGCAATTAAATTGTGGCCAGATTTAGGTGTAAGTTAGGTTATTGTCGAAATCGAGGTCAAGAGGTAATATTACCACAATTAGACCACTGAATAATAGGCAAAAACGAATTTATGCGAGCGAGAGCCAGTAAAGGAGTTTTGAGGGAGTCAATGTTTGAGAGAATTAATGAGCCCTAGTTCAATGAATGCCAATGAATTGATTAGTGAGCGTTAATTGAGTTTGTTGATTGATCATAGTGAACCGATAGCTATAGGTTTCCATTAATAGAGTTTAATCAATAATTTCCCGTCATTTCCTTAGTTTCATTTTTAGTGTTCTTAGTTTTAGTAGTCATTTATTGATATTTCCACCAAGGCCCCTTACACACTTTAGGCTTTTTGGAACTAGTAGAATTTAATAGCTTCCTTGAGGATTTGATCCCTACTTCCCTAACTATATTAGTTAGAGTTGTTCGGTTATTTTTGAGAGGTGTGCGATAGCCTGCATCACGAACTGAGTCTAAAGTGGAAATATTTGGATCGTCAGACGATCAACCCCCACAATCTGAAACAATCAATCTTCGGATAGTACAGACGCCTTTTCCGAAATCTGCTTTACGATCAAACAACATCTAAAGGAGACCTTTCATCCTCGAGCTGAGAAACATTTTCCGAGGGCATATCATTTTGGTACAGGTAAAAGTAACCCTTTTGTTTTGCAAATACCAAGTACTTTGAGTTTCAATTTACGAGACTAGTCGCCTCTACAAAATCGGTCAAAGTGGGGGCTAACTGTAGACACATACATTTGGTCCCACCCAACGGCTGATGATTATCTTGTACCACGACGCAAACATGTCCAATTTCTGAAAGTCGATTACTTGAAAATAAATAAATAAATAAATGAAACATTGTCGGAAGGGGTTAACCGATGATGAGTTGTGACCGTTGAAATACGCTTACAATAATTTCATAATTTTTACTTATTTTCATTTTAATTTTCACTTTCTCATTTTATTTTAATTCGTCTTTGTAATATCATTTTCGAAAATAAAAGAAATTAATTTAAACGTATGAATGTGACCGGATTCAACGAACCTTCTAGAAAGGTTTGTTCTGTTTTTGGAAACTCTAGGTTATGGAAGTGAATAAACCTTTTTTTGAAAGTGAATTTCGTATTATTTCATAATACATCAAAATATTTCGGTTTATGGAAATGAATATACGAAATAAGGAAGTTTCGGAGATTCACCGCGTGAAAATCAAGAAATTAGGAGCTCGAGTGCCACAACGCAGGGGCAGCACCCAGCTAGCGCCCAGGCGCCCAAGGAGCCTGAGCCATAGCGCTCACTCGGCGCCAACCTTGAGCGCCCAAGCATAGGTGGGGTGCCCTAGCGCATGCTTATGTCACTTCCTGTCCTATGAATACCACCCTCCTTCGACCTTCAAACATTAACATCAACACACTCCAAGTTCTCATTCTCTCACACTCTCCCTCTCTCTTCATGACTCTCTCTCTCTAAAACCTCTCTCATTATTATTATTATTATTATTATTATTATTATTATTATTATTATTATTATTATTATTATTATTATTATTATTATTATTATTATTATTATTATTATTTATAGTTCGCCAACATAAGTTAACACAGGTTTGCCACAATAGGATGAAGCAAGTTACACTATGTTACTGTTAAAATGTCATTCTGATACTCATAAATACGTCGAAATCAGACGTTTGAACTGGCAAAATAAGCCTCCGCATTTCATATGAAACCTGATGCCAGAGGTTATGACCTAGGTCCATCACCAAAACCAAAAGCGGTACCGAAAAAAACGCATCCAAGGCGAACGCAAGCAGGACAAGGAATAGAGCACCATCCACTGTAGTTCCACTCACAGCAACCAAGAAGAAGCCTACCAACTACAATTAGTTTGCATCAAGACAACAGGTAGCAGCAGCCGAGGAATTAATGCTTTTTACAACAAATGATGAATCCTGAGGAGTAAAATTTTTTTTTTTTTACAAGCACTCAAGGTCTTGCATTCAGCCATTAAGTGCATTGAATTCGAGAGTTAAAGCATCAATTTTTTTAAAAAAAATGGGAATACCAGGAAAAGATGTTGGTATATGCACGCAAAGACTAACAAACCATAAGCCTAAAAGACTTTTATATCAAGGTCTGATCTGCCCCTGCCCCTGCCCCTGCCCCTGCCCTGCCCCTGGCCCCTGCCTTGCCCCTGCTCGCCCGCCCTCGTCAATTCACTTGAATCAATGACCTTCATAGTTGGTTTCCGATGTCTGTTTGACCTCCGAGGCTCCTGCGTGCAGAGTGAAGGTCTGCTTAGCTCTTCTTGCAGATGAGTTTCATGCCCCTCAAAAGAGGAGACCAAAGCAACACCCCCTGTTGCGGAGCTATAAGCTCGTAGTATTCCCACGGAAGAGGCATGAAACTGAAGAGGTTGACGTGTCGGTAATACCTGAAATTTAAAACACAACCCACTAAAAATCTCTATGTATTCAAACAATGTTTTCTCACTGAAATGGTTCTAAACTTGGATACCCTAGCATATCCTCAAGTTACCACATCATTCTCACCGGAGCGGTTGCCACCTGCATCGAGATGCATCGAAGGACGAGAGGGAGAAAGTTGATTCAGTTACCACATGTTGGCTCTGCAATGAAAAAAGAAGACGGACAGTTAATGCAAATTAAGCAAGCAACATAATCCTCATCAGTTAATGTCCACTTTCATTACATCATCGTACATGAACGAGCTTTCCTCTTACTGTGAAGGAGAAGGAACAACCTCATTGGATCTGGAAGATCGCCAACTCGTGAAGGAACATCATCATCACGCTCCGGAAGACTAGGAGGCCAAGGTTAATCTGTAATAAAAAATAAAAAATAGAGTAATAGGAAGCCTTAGCCTAGTCAGCTTAACTAGGGTATAAAAAATTACCTTATCACTAGTCAGTTGCTAGCTCCAAGATTGGACTTTGGAGTTGTACTGTTGAATGGGAGGATCAAGTCTTCCTATAATTTCTGGGGCAATGGAAGGTTATCGGACTAACTATAATGGCCTATACAAAATAAATATTTATCATATGTATTTTTTAAAAATGATTTACATTTGCTTAAACAAGTAAAAGTCAAGTGAACAAATAAACTCAAAAATACCTCCAACACAGGAGCAGCACCATCAAAACATGTTGCCTGGCCTTTTCCTCACCGAGTAAAATTTTTGTGTGGCGTTCAAAGCAGCAACATGCGGTCAAACACGGCTTTTGCCCAATTAACCATGTGACCGCCTCTAAATCCTCAGCCAGCCAAAAGAACCTGGGTTGTACAAGTTGATAACCAGTAAAGGGTTGTTGTAGCAGTGGTCAATGCTGTAAAGGCTGAATAATCCTCAATTTACATTTTATCATCTTCAGTTCAATTTCTTTTCGTCAACCAAAGTCCTTAATCAGAGACCTCCACTTTTTTAATTTTTGTTTCTCATCAGACTTTTATCGGTCCGGAGTACTTTCAATACTCTAAGGAAGAGTGTCAAGAGAATGAAGAGAAGCACAATCAGTCCCCTTATTTTCAATACCAAGGACCGCAGCAACTACTCAACCAAATCGAATGGCAGCATCATATTGCAAGTGAATGATTCTTTCCATCAAATGAGTGTGCTAAATCAAGCATCAAAGTCCCAATTGATTCCTTGGAAGTCCTCATTTTTTACAAGTTGTAGAAAATGGAAGATTCATCAAGTGTATTTTTATTCTTCCAGGTCGAGTTTCATTTTACCAATGGTGGAGGACAATTTTAGAGGTTGATTGCGGAAGGTTTGGAGGACACTTAGAGGTTGTAATTTGAGGAAGTTGATTTGAGGAAGAAGCCATGGCCAGTATTTAATCTATCCAAAACAAAAAAAAAATCCAATTACAACACATGAAAACATAAAGAACTTGAGAGCATAACGATAATGCAAAAAAACTTCAACCAAAAATTCACAAGGCGTCAATTACGTGATCTTATTCAAGGCCCCCCCCAACAGTGGACAAACCAAAACTTTATTCACGAAATTTTAGCTACACTACATCATTTAAGTCACTCTTATCACAAAAGCATAGTACCACACTCCTCACCAACTGAAGGGGAGAAGGTGAATGGAAGGGAAGCAAAGTAGCATAGTATAAACACATCAAGGGAGACTCTTAATTGTTTATGCTGAGTCTAGGGGATGATTTGGGAAATCCTAGTTATACCAAGCCGGAATTATCTAATTTCAGTAAATTGTTGCATCCACTGGATATGCACTGCTTGATCTTAGCATGACTTGTATATTCACCAATATGATGCTAAATAATGTTTTATATAAAAGAAGCGTGCCACAGGCATGTCATCGAGGCTTCTATGTAGCATTTTAGATGCCACCTGAAAATTTTAATATATCATATTGAACCTATAATTCTATTTTGGTTTATCCCATTAATAGGCATGCAAAGACTAACAAAAAACCTTTAGCTAAAATGACTTTTTATGTCAAGTTCTTATCTGGCCCCGCCCCTGCCCGCCCGCCCCTGCCCCCTGACACTCGCGCCCTCGTGTCAATTCCACTAATCAAGACCTTATAGTTGGTTTCCAATGTCTGTTGACCTCCGAGGGCCTCAGCTTGCGATTGCGGTCTGACTCAGCTCTTCTTGCAGATGAGCGTTCTGCCCTCAAACCAGAGGAGACCAAAAAACACCCCCTGTTGAGGAGCTTGATAAGCTCGTAGTATCTCCCCGGAAGAGGCTGAAACTGAAGGAGGGGACGTGTCGGTAATACCTGAATTCAAACACAACCCACTCAAAATCTCTATGTATTCGAACCAATCACGTTTTCTCACTAAAGATTGCGTCTAAATTTGCGATACCTAGATATCCTCAAGTTACCTATCTTCACAGGAGGTGACACTGCATCGGAGATGGCATCGAAGGACCGAGCGGGAGAAGTGATTCCAGTATCTCTTTTTCGTACCACATGTTTGGCTCTGAAAAAAAAAGAAGAAAGACGGACAGTAATGCCAATAAGCAAGACAACAGTTACATCATCATCAAGTTAACTGCCCAGCAAAACAGAAGATAACGAACCACGAAGAAAGGCCTCGCAGCAAGCTAGAAAACCCAGAATGCAGAAGCCAAGAACGCGACAACGAATGAAGAAGACGAAAGAAAGACGCATAAAGAAGAAGAAAGAAGGTAGGGGAGCACAAAAATGGAGAAGAGCAAGAAGAGCGCCACACGAATGAAGAAGAAGAAAAACGACAGATCCTGCTGATCACCCCCGAAGGAAGAGAAAGAAAGAGCGAGCAAATGCTTTGTTATTGTTTGTGAAGTTTTATTCATGCCTTTGTTATAACTAGGGTATACAAACATTATGCCTGAGCACCATAAACGAAGTAAAGAACTTTTTTGATGTAGAGAGATTTTTATGGCTTGGCCCTAAATTGGAGGTCTTCATTGGAAAAAGTGATTTGAGGCTTATGTGGCTCACTGGATCATAAGATTGACCAAGCCTCGAGAGTACGTCGTCGGCACGTTTCAAGTTAGAAAGGCATTGAGTAGAGCTTGTCTAATGATTTTTCGAAGAGACGAGTAGCTGCTATTACATTGACATTCAGCTTAGTTCTTTGAGTTGCTAATGCCACGTTTTCCTCGTGATGTGGAGGAGGTGGTGGAGTAGCTTGAGTGTGTTTTGATTTTGTGTCGTGATTGAGGGTGCCTGCTCGAGTTCGGACTTGGAACATTGAGTCTTTAAGAGGGGCTGACATAGGGTCTTAGAGCTTCGGTGATGTCATCATTTTTTTCTTCGAGGTGTTGTTGACAACTAGTTGTACCCCATTTCCGGCATAGACGTCTCGGCGCTCACGTTCCATATCAATTAACTTCTAAGAAAGAATGGGACGGTGCTTACTTATGAATAAGTGTCATACGGGGAGTAATCAAGTCAAGTGGTAAAAGATTTTAATCATCTTTTTTGACCACATTGATACAAAATGACATTGTTGTCAGCAAATCAACATTAGTGTTGAAATTTTCCCATTTTTCGATTGATGAATGATTGAAACCCTTCAGCTCCTATATGCCAGGAGGATATGAGGAATTGGGGGAACCAAGGAGTGGTTACTTAGTGAACAGCGGTATTTGATACGTCTCCAAAGTGATGCTGTGTGTCCTATTTCATTGAGTGTTTGTTCCAGGTATCTTATTAACCACTAGGCTCATGCCTAGGGACTCTTGATCAAGTCGCGCTGAATGTCCACCATAAGTTCTATGGGGAGTTCGATCAAGGGATTGGTACATCAACATTTTGGCTTCATTTGAAATGACCATTTAAAAGGCGGGGAACTCATTTCGGATTATTAATGGGACTCATCCCATCAGTTCATTCTTCTATTGTGAACCGGCCTCAACCGTCACATGCATAGGGATCTTTGGAAGGAGGAAAGTCGTGGAGTCTTCTCTGCCCTCATCCAAAGATTTTGGGGTAGCTTCATCTCTAAGGCTTTTTCGGGGAAAATAGTCCTGCCAGAAGTGATGAGAGGATTGGATCGAAGTAGAACTAGAAGTTTCTTCTTCAATATGAAGATGGCGAGAGGATAATTAGATGTTGAGCTGCTTTTCCTGCGGGTTGAATGGGGCGCCCTTCCATTCACCCATGTCTTGTGTAGGGATTTTTGAGAGTCAAACATTCTTTCGGTAGTTGTGACCTTTAGCCTAGAGGTATTTGCCAGTATTGTTGGCCTCTATCGTAATGACCTTTTTAAGGAGGTAGGGTCCGGCGTGGGTCCTACTGGATAATTTTGCCTTTTGATTGGAGACTCTCAAACGCATGAGTATAGGTCAACCCAAAGGATGTACTCGCATCGGCGGCGGAAAAAGGTCTTGGATTCTTCAACAGCCTTGATATATGGAAGTGGATGCCCCTTTTTGAGTGATTAACCCTTTGATATTGGTCCATCTTCTTTTCCCACTTCTTTGTTGAGGTTGACCTCAATCTCAATGTGACGAACTTTTCAAAAGTGTCAAGGCCCAATACTTGAGGATATTTGTTATTTGGGGAGCAAGTGGCAATGAAGATTTTACTTGCGCGCTCCTTTTCGGCTGGTGCAGTTATCATTTGTACGCAAACTTCCCTCCAACGAGAGAGGGGGTAGGAGGTGAACCTTCATTTTATTTTGTGTGATTATTCAAGCTCCTTGAGAGGTGGTAGTTGAGTATTTCCCTTGTGATAGCGAGTCACAATGCATGTGCTATGTCCTGCCAAGTCGAGTGGTGTCTTTGTCGGGAGTGCAAAGAACTACTTGACATGAAGACGAGATTCATGGGGAGATACTTGGATAGAGCCTGGATGATCTTTTCACATCCATGTAAAATTTAAAACTCTTAAGAGCGTACTTCGCATTGTCAGTAGCTTTAGTTTTGGGCGTTCGCAATGGAGAATTTCCGGCAAAGTATCGATCAAGTTCTTTATGATCGAGTTTTGGAGGATCTAGTAAGTGTGTTGGTCGTGACCCTCGCTACTTTTCCATGGCTGCGATAGTAGTGTATCTTTACAGCGTTATTCCAATAGTTTTCATTGCTTTTGTCTCCTAATGTTGTGTCAATGGGCAAATTTGAGGGAACATCTCGTTGATCGTGACTCGTGAGGTCTTGATAACCCATTGTTGAGTTGGGTTGTTAGTTTCATGCTTGACTCGAAATAACCTTGTGGGCTATTCCTTGTCCAAAGAGCAGTGTTGATGGGTTCGTGCACGATTAATCTTGACGATAATGGATTTTTTAGAATTCATTTTTTTAATGACTCGACACCTTTAAGAACACATGCCAAGGCTATCATGGTTCCTTCCTATTCTACAGAATGCATGATGCATAGTAATCATCATCCCCTCAATTTATTATTCTTTATGTTATCTTTATTATTGAGGATATGATGAAAAAACACTTTTTTACAAATGAAGACAGCCAACTATGGGGGTCCATTATGAACACATTTAGTCACGGCCAATATGTAATATGGCTACTGCACACCCTTCCTAGGTGAGAAAGCTGACTCCGAAAGCTAGTAGACTGTGATGAAAATAGCATTCATAACAAGCACAATATTATGATCACATGGCATGTCACAATAATAACTCATAGTATGTGGTCGAGTCCACAATAACATATTCCAGCCAAAGGTTCTAAGAGACAACTGAAGAGTAACGCTTTTTAAGGGTCCAACCAGGGTTACCATTACTAGTTGTGTCCAACTATTTCACACCACAACGTAGAGGTGATCCAAGTAGCGACACCCATTATGAATCACTAGGTCATCTATTCCCGCATTATGAGAGGGATGAGACTTCCAATTAGGAACGACCCTTAGTGTAGCGAACCTTAACCATTCCTCATACATTGGTCTCCCGGTTGGGTGGTTTTGTCTCAAGTATAGAAACATACTTAAGAAGACGGTTTATCTTAAAGCAAGACCCTCATGTGGATAATGCATACATTATGCATAGCAAGTAGTAGTATTGATCTATTGATAATATGCAAATTTGAGACCTTTGATGTTTAGTACTCATCTTAAAAATAAGGAATAGCCCCTATGATGTTGCCAAATTGTGGAACCCGAGGGTTTTTGGGGCCCCACCTGCCCTGTTGTCATACATGACATGTCTTTATTTTGATATGCATAGTGGAAGTAGCTTCGGCCTTGAGGAGTGGTCTAGAAGCTCAAAACCCAAAGTACAGAAATTCGCCACGCTGCTCCTTTCGGGAGCTCACGGAACCCCATTAGGTCATAGCCAAGGGAAAAATGAAGCCAGGAGGAAGAGAGGTCTCATATCTCTTGATTTGGGGAGAGGGTAAGGACAACAAGTAGGTCACAGGTCCCCTCGCGTATAGAGGCCTATGATTGTTCTCATTGTAATATCATAATCATAATATCACGAATATAACATACATTTTCCGGTTTTTGACCTACAAACAAATAGAAATAAGGCTAGGCGCGGTCTTAATTAATGCAGAATAATTTCGGTTCGAACATGCTTAGGTGATCACTTTAGGATTAAGTTGATTTTAATCTTTATTTAGCGAAACATGCTTTAGGTCGTTAAGCTAACATGAATCTAGTGGTTATAGCATAAACATTTAGCATGAGAGCCTATAAAACCTAAAACAATGTTTCTGACCTATAGTGATTTTAATTAGAAATCGAACCATTAATTAGTCATATTGCCACGGATTTAATTTTAAACATCTCAAGTTCTATAAAGCAATAAAATCTCATAAACATGCCAAACTAACTCTTGAACAACTCAAGATGAAGTTTGATGTTGTTGGTCTCATTTTAATACCTTTCATGCAATTCGTCAACAATTCTTTTGAACCGAAAGCTTGATGAACCTGAGATAATGATTAATAATATAGATAATAATAATAATAATAATAATAATAATAATAATACTAATACTTAATAATAATAAATTTAAAAAAGTAGAGAGGCACGGTTTTCGAAGTAAGGGAACGAAAACAAAGAGGGAGGATTTTTAGAGAGAGAGACTGAAATAGGAGAGACATGTGTGAGTTAGGATCGAACTTGAGAATGAGAATTGATGATATAAGGTCGGAAAAGGAGGGAGGAGGGTATTTATAGGGTCGGAAGTGACCTCGAGGCACGGAGCGGTGGAGGAGACGCCATAGCGTTCAAGGGTGAGCGCCAGGACGCCCACTTGTGGCTGGACGCTCAAGGTGAGCGTCAGGGAGCTCGTGCTTTTGGTGCTTAGGTGCGGGCTGGGCACCTACGCACCCACCCTACGTCCTGGTGCTCGAGCTCCTTTTTCCTGGATTTTACGCGGTGGGGAATCTCCGAAGCTTCCTTATTTCATGTATTCATTTCCATAAATCGAACTATTATGAATATTACAAAATGAATACCAAATTCAACCTCCATAAACCAGTTATGTTACTTCCATAACATAGGTTTCCATAAACCAAAACAAACCTCTAGAAGGTTCGTCGTACGATCCGGTCACATTCACACAATTAAATTAAGTTCTTTATTTTTGAAAATTAATTTAAAAGGTGAATTATGAAATTGAAAATAAAATGAGAAAATGAAAATAAAAAATAAAGGAAATCAAAAAATTATTTTAAGCTTCATTTCAATCATCTAACTTATCATCAGTTAACCATATCCGACAGCGGTTTTACGCATTTATTCATTTATTTATTTCAAGTAATTGACTTTCAAATTTGGACATGTTTGCCAACGTGGTATACGTTAATTCATCGTTGTTAGGTGGGACTTAATAAAGATGTTACAGAGTACTACTAATTAGGTGCTATTTGTGAGTTTGCTAATATTATGCCAAGTAAATTTGAGATGAGTATGATGGGGAGAATTGGATTCTATAGGCTTGCGATTAAGCAAACAATGATGTTTATGATAGTTCAACAAAAGTAATTACAGAGTTGCCAAAAGAAATTCGGAATAGAGAACAGAAGGCTTATGATACCACGGTTTCCACATCCACAAAATTGGATGTTGATTTGAGGGGAAAAAAATGTGGAGGCTTAACTGTACAGAGGGATGATTAGCTCCCTCCTTTACCAACCTAAGCCAATATGCCTGACATTGTGTTTTATATTAGATTATGTGCTAGGTTTCAAAGCAATTCAAGGAGTCTCATTTGAGGTTGTTAGAAGGATACTAAGGTATCTTGTGGGATCAACATATTGCTGTGGTTACCCAAAGGTAGTTCAAACGAACTGGTGGGTACACAGTGCAATATTTGTTTCCTTGTTGATAGGATGAGCAATCAGGTCATGGCACACTTCTGGCTCTTGCCTAATCTGTTATGGTTCTAAAAAGAAAATTTTAGTGTCCATAACCACAATAGAGTCAGACTATAGTGTAGGAGCTTCATGATGTTCCCAGTTAATGTGGAGAAAGGAACCAACTGAAAGATTTCTGTGTTGTTCGTGAGAATGTCCATTTTTGTGAGAACACTATGCCTATAAAAATATTCAAAGAATCTTGTTCAACACCAAACCAAGCACATAAAAATTAATTAAGCATCATTCTTGAGAGACAATTGTAGAATAAGGCGTGGTGGAGTTGTTGTTATTGTAAAAGTGAGGATCTGTAGCGGATATTTCACAAACCATTTGTGTAGAGAGTCTTTTGGTTAGGTCTAGTTAGATTTATGTAATTGCCTTCAACTACTTTCCTCAATGATAGGTTAGAATTGTATCTCTTGTATAATTTCTGTATACCTATGTCGAAATCCTTCAAGTGTTGTGTAGTGTTTAAAACCCAAAGGGTTGAGAACCATCATTGCATGAAAAGTAGTTAAGTAAAACTAAGTTGCTAGAAACGAGGTGAAGTGGTTCTGTACGGGTACCAGCAAAGAGAAATAACAGTTCAATAATGATATGTTTTTCGATGGTATTTTTTATATCTTTTGGAAAATTAATATAATATATTTCTTTTCGAAGGAATAATCTTCTTTCAGTTATTTTGCTTCATGATCAAGGCAAATATTATGCAAGCCCTATTATCGGGTTGGTTGAGAGATTTATGGTAAGTAATTATGCCAAAGAATTAAAAAATTTGAAAATTATTCCGTTACTATTTTATTGATCAACCACTTATTTTTGGTCTCTTGTTCCTTGCCTATATATATGTACAATTGCGCTAACCTTTTTGTAGGTCACATCTCTCTCATCACACTCGCAACTTCTCTCTCTCTCTTATGCTCTGGTTTGCTTTAAAAGTTGAACTTTAAAGTTTACTGTTCATCAAGTCACTATTCATCATCTTCTCTTCATCTCAAGGGAACACATAGTTTACCTCCAAACCACCTTAGCCCAATCAACGCCAATGGCTCCAACCTCAACGGTTGCTTACAAACTTCATCATCCACAAACCCTCAAACCACCACAAAAGATCCGCTACAAAAATCACCTTCATCACCCAACAAATTAAAGAAATCCAAGTGATTTCAAAGTAGATCTGCCACATTCAGGTCCCTCAGACTAATCATTCCACCATCAGGAATCAGCAACGTCTAGGGTAACGACACCAAGAACCACAAAGATCTATAAACCCTGAGTTGGAGGATGTAGTTCAGGAAGATCTGGGATTGAAGATGAAGTAGTGGAAATTACTGGTCACAAGAAAGCTCGCCTACTATTGAAATCAAGGTGTGTGGTAGGGTGACTCGATGTTAAGTAGAAAAGAGAGGAAGAGGTTCAGGAGGAACAGTCTACTGGTTCCCCTAAGGGAACCAAGGAAAGGTGTACCAGCTAGGACTCCTCACACTTTAAAAGGTAAATATGTAGAATCACCTGTTACTACTTTTGTCAAAGTTTGAGTGCTAGGGTTGTTCTTGTTTGGGTGTCGTGTTGATAATGTTATTTTGATGTGCTGCTTGTCAAAGTTTAAAATGTTTAATGTAATTGAGTACCAAGAATGGTGTCTTTGTTAAATGCAATGCTGCTTGTATTAGTAGAGTTAGGAGTTTTATGTGAATCTGTAACAGTTGCCTGATAGTTTATTGGTTCTCGTGTTGACAATATTGATGTAAGTTTGTCTATTGCTACGTTGCCTAGCCTGTGGAGTACCCTACGATGCATTTGATAGTATTCTGGTGAATGGTGGCTCGTGTTAATAGGGGACACACTAGAGGAAATTTATGAGTTTTCATTTGGTGGGAAGATGCCAAGAAATTGTTCGATTTAAGTCTGCTAATCTCAAACCAGTAATGCTGGTTCTGTTTTCTTTACAAAACAATGTCCTGACCCCAAGGGCTTGGGGCAGGGGAAGAGGTACGCATCATGCATGATGAAGAAACACAAAATTATCTCCTTGCTCTGATGTTGGATCACATGTGTGGATCCCGGGAGATTGGGGGCAACATGCCCTTTTTATGGACATTGATGTCTTAGTTTGATTGCATAGTGTGAATATGATTGGTTTAGGGATGAGTCTAGAACCCTCAATACCCCAAGTACATAAGTCGCCACGCCACTTTTGGGAGCTAACAACTAAGGATAGAGGGTCTCATATCTATGGATTTGGGGACGAGGTAAGGACAACTGTAGGTCACAGTGTCCCCTCACATATAGCGGCCCCCTTGTTTCCTGTGTAACTTCACAATCATAATATGGAATTAGAACATACATATTTTCGATTTTGACCACGAACACATAGAAATAAGGCTAGGCGGGTTTTTGGTTTAGTTAATACATACTAATTTTCGGTTTATCATGCATAGGATATCGCTTTAGGATTTAGTTGATTTTAATTTTTGATTATTTGAAACATACTTTTAGGTATTGGCTAACAATGATTTCTATATGGTTTTAAAAGCATTAGACACTTAGCATGGATCAAATAAAACACTGAGCAATGTATCTACCTAGAGTTCATTTTAAAGTAAGAAGTCAATCATCAATTAATCAATATGCAGATGAATTTGTTTTAAGCATCTCAATTATCAATAAAGCAATAAAATAATAACGAAGCATGCAAACCACTCTTTGAAGAACACAAGATGAAGATTTCGATGTTGTGGCCTCATTTGAAGTACCTTTCTGTGAAATTTTGTCGACAATTTCTTTGGAACCGAGAGATGAGATGAGCATGATGATGATGATGATGATGATTG
>PYUH01000530.1:116636-192786 GCA_016808085.1 Suaeda aralocaspica
TTATTATTATTATTATTATTATTATTATTATTATTATTATTATTATTATTATTATTATTATTATTATTATTATTATTATTATTATTATTATTATTATCATCATCATCATCATCATCATCATCATCTCAATCTCTCGGTTCCAAAGAAATTGTCGACGAATTTCACGAAAGGTACTTCAAATGAGGCCAACAACATCGAAATCTTCATCTTGTGTTCTTCAAAGAGTTAGTTTGCATGCTTACGTGATTTTATTGCTTTATTAGATAATTGAGATGCTTAAAAACAAATTCATGCAATATTGATTAATTGATGATTGACTTCTTAATTTAAAATGAACTCTAGGTAGATACATTGCTCAGGTTTTATTTGATCCATGCTAAGTGTCTAATGCTTTTAAACCATATAGAAATCATGTTTAGCCCAAATACCTAAAAGTATGTTTCAAATAATCAAAAATTAAAATCAACTAAATCCTAAAGCGATATCCTATGCATGATAAACCGAAAATTATGTATGTATTAACTAAAAACCCGCCTAGCCTTATTTCTATGTGTTCGTAGGTCAAAATCGAAAATATGTATGTTATAATTCCATATTATGATTGTGAAGTTACACATGAGAACAAGGGGGCCGCTATATGTGAGGGGACACTGTGACCTACAGTTGTCCTTACCCTCGTCCCCAAATCCATAGATATGAGACCCTCTTATCCTTAGTTGTTAGCTCCCAAAAGGTGGACGGTGGCGACTTATGTACTTGGGTATTGAGGTTCTAGACTCACTCCCTAAACCAATCATATTCACACTATGCAATCAAACTAAAGACATTCAATGTCCATAAAAAGGGCATGTGTGCCCCCAATCTCCCGGATCCACACATGTGATCCAACATCAGAGCAAGGAGATTAATTTTGATTTTCTTCATCATGCATGATGCGTACTCTTCCCCTGCCCCAAGCCCTTGGGGTCAGGACATTGTTGTATAAAGAAAACAGAACCAGCATTACTGGTTTGAGATTAGCAGACTTAAATCGAACAAGTTTCTTGGGCATCTTCCCACCAAATGAAAACTCATAAATTTCCTCTAGTGTGTCCCCTTATTAACACGAGCCACCATTCACCAGAATACTTATCAAATGCATCGTAGGGTACTCCCAACATGCTAGGCAACGTAGCAATAGACAAACTTACATCAATATTGTCAACACGAGAACCAATAAACTTATCAGGCAACTGTTACAGATTCACATAAAACTTCCTAACTCTACTAATACAAGCAGCATTGCATTTAAACAAAGACATCCATTCTTGGTACTCAATTAACATTTTAAACTTTGACAAAGCAGGCACATCAAAATAACCATTATCAACACGACACCCAAACAGAACAACCCTAGCACTCAAACTTTGACAAAAGTAGTAACAGGTGATTCTACATATTTACCTTTTAAAGTGTGAGGAGTCCTAGCTGGTACACCTTTCCTCTTGGTTCCCTTAGGGGAACCAGTAGACTGTTCCTCCTGAACCTCTTCCTCCTTTTCTACTTAACATCGAGTCACCCTACCACACACCTTGATTTCAATAGTAGGCGAGCTTTCCTTGTGACCAGTAATTTCCACTACTTCATCTTCAATCCCAGATCTTCCTGAACTACATCCTCCAACTCATGGTTTATAGATCTTTGTGGTTCTTGGTGTCGTTACCCCTAAGACGTTGCTGATTCCTTGATGGTGGAATGATTAGTATCTGAGGGACCTGAATGTGGCATGATCTACTTTGAAATCACTTGGATTTCTTTAATTTTGGGTGATGAAGGTGATTTTTGTAGCGGATCTTTTGTGGTGGTTTGAGGGTTTGTGGATGATGAAGTTTTGTAAGCAACCGTTGAGGTTGGAGCCATTGGGCGTTGATTGGGCTAAGGTGGGTTTGGAGGTAAACTAGTGTTCCCTTGAGATGAAGAGAAGATGATGAATAGTGACTTGATGAACAGTAAACTTTAAAGTTCAACTTTTAAAGCAGAACCAGAGCATAAGAGAGAGAGAGAAGTTGCGAGTGTGATGAGAGAGATGTGACCTACAAAAAGGTTAGCGCAATTGTACATATATATAGGCAAGGAAGCAAGAGACCAAAAATAAGGTGGTTGATCAATAAAATAGTAACGGAATAATTTTCAAATTTTTAATTAAATTTGGCAATAATTACTTACCATAAATCTCTCAACCAACCCGAGTAATTAGGCTTGCATAATATTTGCCTTGATCATGAAGCAAAATAACTGAAAGAAGATTATTTCCTTCGAAAAGGAAAATATATTATATTAATTTTCCAAAAGATATAAAAATACCAATCGAAAAACATATCATTATTGAACTGTTATTTCTCTTTGCTGGTACCCGTACAGAACCACTTCACCTCGTTTCTAGCAACTTAGTTTTACTTAACCTACTTTTCATGCAATGATGGTTCTCAACCCTTTGAGGTTTTAAATCATCTACACAACACTTGAAGGATTTCGACATAGGTATATACAGAAATTATACAAGAGAATACAATTCTAACCTATCATTGAGGAAAGTAGTTGAAGGCAAATTACATACAATCTAACTAGACCTAACCAAAAGACTCTCTACACAATGGTTTGGTGAAATATCCGCTACATGATCCTCACTTTTACAATACAACAACTCCACCACGCCTTATTCTACATTGTCTCTCAAGAAATGATGCTTAATTTTTATGTGCTTGGTTTTTGGGTGTTGAACAAGATTCTTTGAAATATTTATAGCACTAGTGTTCTCACAAAAAATGGGAACATTCTCACGAACAACAGCAAAATCTTTCAGTTGGTTCCTTTTCCACAGTAACTGGGAACATCATGAAGCTCCTACACTATAGTCTGACTCTATTGTGGTTATGGACACTAAAATTTTCTTTTTAGAACCATAACAGATTAGGCAAGAGCCAAGAAGTGTGCCATACCTGATGTGCTCATCCTATCAACAAGGAAACCAACATAATATGCATCTGTGTACCCAACCAGTTCGTTTGAACTACCTTTGGGGTACCACAAGCACAAATATGTTGATCCCACAAGATACCTTAGTATCCTTCTAACAACCTTCAAATGAGACTCCTTTGAATTGCTTTGAAACCTAGCACATAATCTAATATAAAAACACAATGTCAGGCATATTGGCTGTTAGGTAAAGGAGGGAGCTAATCATCCCTCTGTACAGTTAAGCCTCCACATTTTTTTCCCCTCAAATCAACATCCAATTTTGTGGATGTGGAAACCGGTGTATCATAAGCCTTACTGTTCTCTATGCCGAATTTCTTTTGCAACTCTTGTAAGTACTTTTGTTGAACTATCATGATACCATCAGTTGTTTGCTTAATCTGCAAGCCTAGAAGGAATCCCAATTCTCCCATCATACTCATCTCAAATTTACTTTGCATAATATTAGCAAACTCATCAAATAGCACCTAATTAGTAGTACTGTAGACATCTTTATTAAGTCCCACCTAACAACTGATGATTAACGTATACCACGTTGCAAACATGTCCAAATTTTGAAAGTCAATTACTTGAAAATAAATAAATGAATAAATGCGTAAAACCGCTGTCGGATATGGTTAACTGATGATAAGTTATGATGATTGAAATACGCTTAAAATAATTTTTTGATTTCCATTTAATTTTTTATTTTCATTTTCTCATTTTATTTTCAATTTCATAATTCACCTTTTAAATTAATTTTCAAAAATAAAGAAATTAATTTAATTGTGTGAATGTGACCGGATTCGACGAACCTTCTAGAAGGGTTTGTTTGGTTTATGGAAACTCTAGGTTATGGAAGTAAATAAACTGGTTTATGGAGGTGAATTTGGTATTATTTTGTAATATTTCATAATATTTCGATTTATGGAAATGAATACATGAAATAAGGAAGCTTCGGAGATTCACCGCGTAAAATCCAGGAAAAAGGGAGCTCGAGCACCATGACGTAGGGTGGGTGCGTAGGTGCCCAGCCCGCACCTAAGCACCAAAAGCACGAGCTCCCTGACGCTCACCTTGAGCGTCCAGCCACAAGTGGGGCGTCCTGGCGCTCACCCTTGAACGCTATGGCGCTCCTCCACCGCTCCGGCGCTCGATGACGTCACTTCCGACCCTATAAATACCCTCCTTTTCCGACCTTATATCATCAATTCTCATTCTCACATTCGATCCTCAACTCACACATTCTCTCTCTATTTCACGTCTCTCTCTCTAAAAATCTCCCTCTTTGTTTTCGTCCCTTACTTCGAAAACCGTGCCTCTCTACTTTTTTAAATTTATTATTATTATTATTATTATTATTATTATTATTATTATTATTATTATTATTATTATTATTATTATTATTATTATTATTATTATTATTAATCAAGGTTCATCAAGCTTTCGGTTCAAAAGAATTGTTGACGAATTGCATGAAAGGTACTTAAAATGAGACCAACAACATCGAAATCTTCATCTTGAGTTGTTCAAAGAGTTAGTTTGCATGTTTATGAGATTTTATTGCTTTATTAGATACTTGAGATGTTTAAAATTAAATCCGTGCAATATTGACTAAGTAATGGTTCGATTTCTAAATTAAAATCAACTATAGGTAGAAACATTGTTTTAGGTTTTATAGGCTCTTCATGCTAAATGTTTAATGCTATAAACCACATAGAATTCATGTTTAGCTTAAAGACCTAAAAGCATGTTTCGACTAAATAAAGATTAAAATCAACTTAATCCTAAAGTGATCACCTAAGCATGTTCGAACCGGAAATTATGTCTGCATTAATTAAGAACCCGCCTAGCCTTATTTCTATTTGTTTGTAGGTCAAAACCGGAAATATGTATGTTATAGTTCGATATTATGATTATGATATTACAAATGAGAACAATCATAGGCCGCTATACGCGAGGGGACACTGTGACCTACTTGTTGTCCTTACCCTCGTCCCCAAATCAAGAGATATGAGACCTTCTTATCCTAGGCTGTCATATTTTCCCTTGGGCTATGACCTAATGGGGTTCCGTGAGCTCCCGAAAGGAGCACGGTGGCGAATTCTGTACTTGGGTTTTGAGCTTCTAGACTCACTCCCTAAGCCAAGCATACTTCCACTATGCAATCAAAATAAAGACATTCAATGTATGTACAAAGGGCATGTGGGCCCCCAAACCCTCGGGTCCACAATTTGGCAACATCACTAGGGCTATTCCTTTATTTTTAAAGAGTGTACTAAACTCAAAAGGTCTCATAATTTCATAGTTATAATAATAAATACTACTTGCTAGGCATAATGTATGCAATTCCCACATGAGGGTCTTGCTTTAGGATACGCGTCTCTTAAAGTATGTTCTATACTTGAGACACCCCCGGGAGACCAATGTTGAGGATGGTTAGGTTACCTACCTAAGGTCGTTCCTTAATTGAAGTCCATCCCATCGATAATGCGTGAATCAGATGACCTATGTGATTCATAATGGATGTCCTACTTGGATCACCTCTACGTTGTGGTGTGAATAGTTGGACACAACCTAGTAATGGTACCCTGTTGGACACCTTAAAGCGTTACTTCTAGTTGTCTCTTAGAACCTTGGCTAGGATATTATTGGACTCGACCACATACATAAGTGAGTTATTATGTGTGACATGCCATGTGATCATAAGTATTGTGCTTGTATGAATGCTATTTTCAGGAGTCTAGCTTTCGGGAGTCTAGCTTTCTCACCTAGAGAGTTGCATGTAGACCATAATTACATATTGCAGTGACTAAAGGTTCATATGGACCCCCATAGGTTGCATGTCTTTCAATTTGTAAAAAGTGTTTTCATCATATCCTCAATAATAAAAATAAACATAAAGAAATAATAAATTAAGGGGATGATGGATTACTATGCATCATGCATTCATGTAGAATTAGGAAGGAACCATGATAGGCCTTGCATGTGTCTTAAAGGTCGAGTCATTAA
The DNA here is from genome assembly GCA_016808085.1 of Suaeda aralocaspica. Classification (NCBI taxonomy): domain Eukaryota; kingdom Viridiplantae; phylum Streptophyta; class Magnoliopsida; order Caryophyllales; family Amaranthaceae; genus Suaeda; species Suaeda aralocaspica. The sequence goes on from PYUH01000530.1 coordinate 122,643, forward strand.
AAAAAGTGAAAATTCTAAAAATCCATTATCGCAAGATTAATCGTGCACGAACCCAATCAACCACTGCTCTTTGGACAAGGAAGTAAGCCACAAGGTTATTTCGAGTTCAAGCAGAAACGACACAACCCAACTCAACAATGGGTTATCAAGACCTCACGAGCACGATCAACGAGATGGCCCTCAAATTTGCCCAATTGACACAAGCATTAGGAGCAATGAAAATTGAGATGAACGATGTAAAGAATACACATACTATCCAAGCCATGGAAAAGGTAGCTAAGGGTCACCGACCAACACACTTACTTAGATCCTCCAAAACTCGATCAGAACTTGATCGATACTTTGCCGGAAAAGTTCTCCATTGCTGAACTCCCAAAACTTAAAGCTACTGACAATCGGAAGTACTTCTTAAGAGGTTTTAAATTTTACATGGATGTGAAGAAGATCAATCCAAGGCTCTATCCAAGTATCTTCCCCATGAATCTCGATCTCATGTCAAAAGTAGTTCTTTTCACTCCCCGACAAAGACACCTCGACTTGGCAGGACATAGCACATGCATTCGTGACTCGCTACAAGGGAAATACTCAAGCTACCACCTCTCAAAGGGAGCTTGAAATAATCACACAAGAATAAAAGGAAGGGTTCACCTCCTACCTCTCTCGTTGGAGGGAAGTTGCGGTACAAATGATAACTACACCAGCCGAAAAGGAGCGCGCAAGTCAAAATCTTCATTGCCAACTTGCTCCCCAAATAACAAAATATCCTCAAGTAATTGGGCCTTGACACTTTTGAAAAGGTCTGTCACATTGAGATTGATGTCAACCTCAACAAAGAAAGTGGAAAAGGAAGATGGACCAATTATCAAAGGGTTAATCACTCAAAAGGGGCATCCACTTCCAATAATATCAATGCTGTTGAAGAATCCAAGACCTTTTTCCGCCGCCGATGCGAGTACACTCCTTTGGGTATGACCTATACTCATGCGTTTGAGAGTCTCCAATCAAAAGGCAAAATTAATCCAGTAGGACCCACTCCGGACCCTACTCCTGAAAAGAGGTCATTACGATAGAGGCCAACAAATACTGCAAATACCTCTAAGGTAAAGGTCACACTACCGAAGAATGTTGGACTCTCAAAAATCTCCTACAAGACATGGTTGAAGATGGAAGGCTCCCCATTCAACCCGCAGGAAAAGAAGCTCAACATCTAAATTAATCCTCTCGCCATCTTCATGATTGAAGAAGAAAGCTTCTACTTCGATCCAATCACTCTCATCACTTCTGCAGGACTAATTGTTCCCCGAAAAGCCTTAGAAGATGAAGCTACCCCAAAAATCTTTGGAGAGCAGAGAAGACGTCCGACGACTTTCCTCCTTCCAAAGATCCCTATGCATGTGACTGTTTGAGGACGGTTCAAATAGAAAGAATGAAAACTGGATGGGATGAGCCCATTAATAATCCGAAATGATGTTTCCGCCTTTTTAAATGGCATTTCAATGAAGCCAAAAATGTTGAAGTACCAATTCCCTTTATCGAACTCCCCATAGAACTTATGGTGGACATTCGAGCGAGACTTGATCTCAAGAGTCTAGGCATGAGCCTAGTGGTTAATAAATACTGGAACAAACACATCAATGAAATAGGACACAACAGCATCACTTTGGAAAGACGTATCAAATACCGCTGTTTCACTAAGGAACCACTTCCCTTGGTTCCCCCAATTCCTCAATATCCTCCTGCATATAGGATGCCTGAAGGGTTTCATCGAAAAAATGGGAAAATTTCAAAACACTAATGTTGTGAATTTGCTGACAACATGTCATTTTGTATCAATGTGGTCAAAAAAGATGAATTATCTTTTGACCCACTTGACTTGATTACTCCCGTATGACAACTTATTCCATAAGTAATCACCTCCCCATTCTTCTTAGAAGTTAATTGGATATGGAACAGTGACGCCGAAGACGTCTATGCCGGAAATGGGGTACAAACTAGTTGTCACACCCTCATCGAAGAAGATGATGACATCACCGAAGCTCTAAGACCCTTGTCACCTCTTAAAGACAACAATGTTCAAGTCCTCACTCGAGCAGGACGCCTCAACACTACACAAAATCAAAACAACACTCAAGCTACTCCACCACCTCCTCCACATCAAGAGGAAAACGTGGTCATTAAGCAACTCAAAAGAACTAAGGCTGATGTCAATGTATAGCAGCTACTCGTCTCTTCGAAAAATCATAGACAAGCTCTACTCAAGGCCCTTTCTAACTTGAACGTGGCCGACGACAGTACTCTCGATGGCTTGGTCAATCTTATGATCCATGAGCCACATAAGCCATCAATCACTTTTTCCAATGAAGACCTCCAATTTAAGGGCCAAGCCATAAAAAATCTCTCTACATCAAAAAATTCTTTTACTTCGTTTATGGTGCGCAGCATAAGGTTTGTATACCCTAGTTATAACAAAGCATGAATAAAACTTCACAAAACAATAAACAAAGCATTTGCTTCATGCGTCTTTCTTCTTCCTTCTCTCATCAGGATTCTGTCTTTTTTCTTCTTCTTCATTCGTGTGCCTTCTTTCTTGCTCTTCTCCATTTTTGTTGCTCCCCTACCTTCTTTCTTCTTCTTTATTCGTCTTTCTTCTTCATTCGTTGTCGCGTTCTTGCTTCTGCCTTCTTGGTTTTCTAGCTTGCTGCGTGCCTTCTTCGTGGTTCGTTATCTTCTGTTTTGCTGGGCAGTTAACTTGATGATGATGTACTGTTGCTTGCTTAATTGGCATTAACTGTCCGTCTTCTTTTTTTCAGAGCCAACATGTGGTACTGAATCAACTTTCTCCCGCTCGTCCTTCGATGCCATCTCCGATGCAGGTGTCACCTCCGGTGAAGAATGAGGTAACTTGAGGATATCTAGGGTATCCAAATTTAGACCAATTTTAGTGAGAAAACATTGGTTTGAATACATAGAGATTTGAGTGGTTGTGTTTGAAATTTCAGGTATTACCGACACGTCAACCTCCTTCAGTTTCAATGCCTCTTCCGGTGGAGAATACTACGAGCTTATCAAGCTCCTCAACAGGGGGTGTTGATTTGGTCTCCTCTGTTGAGGGCATGAACCTCAATCTGCAAGAAGAGCTGAAGCAGACCGTCAATCTGCAAGCAGAGCCTCGGAGGTCAAACAGACATTGGAAACCAACTATGAAGGTCATTGAGTTAGTGGAATTGAACGAGGGCGCGAGCAGGGGCAGGGGCAAGGGCAGGGGCAGGGGCAGGGGCAGATAAGACTTGACATAAAAAGTCATTTTAGCTAAAGGTTTTGTTAGTCTTTGGCATGCCTGTTAATGGGATAAACCAAAATAGAATTATATGTTCAATAATGATATATTAAAAGTTTCAGGTGCACTAAAATGCTACATAGAAGCCTCGTATGACATGCCTGTGCACTCTTCTTTTATATAAAACATATTTGAGCATCATATTGGTGAAATATACAAGTCATGCTAATGATCAAGTGCATTCCAGTGGATGCAACACATTTACTGGAACATTAGATAAATTACGGCTTGGTATAACAAGGATGCAACATAATCATCCCCTAGATCAGCATAAACAAATTAGAGTCTCCCTTGATGTTTTATACTATGCTCACTTTGCTTCCCTTCCATTCCCTTCCCCCTTCAGTTGTGTGAGTGAGTGTGGTACTATGCTTTTGGTGATAAGAGTGACTTAAATGATGTAGTGTACTAAAATTTCAGTGAATAAAGTTGTTTGTCCACTGTTTTGCCTTGAATAAGATCACGTAATTGACGCCTTGTGAAGTTTTGGTTGAAGTTTTTTTTGCATTATCAGTTATGCTCTCAATTGTCTTTAATGTTTTCATGTGTTGTAATTGATTTTTTTTTTTTTTTGGATAGATTATACTGCCATGGCTTCTTCCTCAAATCAACCTCTAAAATTGTCCTCCAAACCTTCCTCAAATCAACCTCTAAAATTGTCCTCCACCATTGGTAAAATGAAACTCGACCTGGAAGAAGAAAAAATAAACTTGATGGAATCTTCCATTTTCTACAAACTTGTAAAAATGAGTAACTTCAAAGAATCAAGTGGGACTTTGATTCTTGATTTAGCACACTCATTTGATGGGAAAGACTCATTCACTTTCAATAGTGATGCTGCCATTCGATTTTGTGTTGAGGAGGTTGCTGCTGTCCTTGGTATTGAAAATAAGGGGACTGATTGTGCTTCTCTTCATTCTCTTGACACTCTTCCGGAGTATTTGAAGTACTCCGGACTGATAAAGTCTGATGAGAAAACAAAAATTAAAAAAGTGAGGTCTTCTGATTTAAGGACTTGGTTGACGAAAAAGAAAATTGAAACTGAAGATGATAAAATAGTATTTAGGAAGTTATTCAGCCTTTACATCATTGACCAACTGCTACACCCTTGTACTGGTTATCAACTTGTACAACCCAAGTTCTTTTGGCTGGCTGATGATTTAGAGGCGGTCAACATGGTTAATTGGGCAAAAGCCGTGTTTGACCGCCTTGTTGCTGCTTTGAACTCCACAAAAAAAATTTTACTCGGTGAAGGAAAAGGCCAGCAACATGTTTTTGATGGTGCTGCTCCTGTGTTGGAGGTATTTTTTGAAGTTTATTTGTCAACTTGACTTTTATTGTTTAAGCACATGTAAATCATTTTTAAAAAATACATATTAATAAATATTTATTTTTGTATAGGCAATTATATTTAGTCCGATACCTTCAATTGCCCCAGAAATTATAGGAAGACTTGATCCTCCCATTCAACAGTACAACTCCAAAAGATCCAAGTCTTGGGAGCTAGCAAAGCTGACTAGTGATAAGGTAATTTTTTATAACCCTATTTAAGCTGACTAGCTAAGCTTGCCTATTAACTCTATTTTTTTTATTTTTTATTACAGATTAAACCTTGCCTCCTATGTCTTCCGGAGCGTGATGATGATGTTCCTTCACGAGTTGCGATTCTTCCAGAGTCCAATGATGTTGTTCCTTCTCCTTCAACAGTAGAGGAAAGCTCGTTCATGTACGATGATGTAAGGAAAGTGGACAGTTAACTTGATGATGATGTAATGTTGCTTGCTTAATTGGCATTAACTGTCCGTCTTCTTTTTTCAGAGCCAACATGTGGTACTGAATCAACTTTCTCCCGCTCGTCCTTCGATGCCATCTCCGATGCAGGTGTCACCTCCGGTGAAGAATGAGGTAACTTGAGGATATCTAGGGTATCCAAGTTTAGACCAATTTCAGTGAGAAAACATTGGTTTGAATACATAGAGATTTGAGTGGTTGTGTTTGAAATTTCAGGTATTACCGACACGTCAACCTCCTTCAGTTTCAATGCCTCTTCCGGTGGAGAATACTACGAGCTTATCAAGCTCCTCAACAGGGGGTGTTGATTTGGTCTCCTCTTTTGAGGGCATGAACCTCAATCTGCAAGAAGAGCTGAAGCAGACCGTCAATCTGCAAGCAGAGCCTCGGAGGTCAAACAGACATCGGAAACCAACTATGAAGGTCATTGAGTCAGTGGAATTGAACGAGGGCGGGAGCAGGGGCAAGGGCAGGGGCAGGGGCAGGGGCAGGGGCAGGGGCAGGGGCAGATCAGACTTGATATAAAAAGTCATTTTAGCTTATGGTTTTGTTAGTCTTTGGCGTGCATATACCAACATCTTTTCCTGGTATGTCCCATTTATTGATGCTTGTAACTCTCGAATTCAATGCACTTTAAATGGCTGAATGCAATGACTCTTGAGTGCTTGCATTTACTCTCCATGATTCATCATTTGTTGCATTAATTCCTCGGCTGCTGCTACCTGTTATCTTGATGCAAACTAATGTAGTTGGTTAGCTTCTGTCTTGGTTGCTGTGAGGGAAGCTACAGTGGATGGTGCTCTAATTCCTTGTCCTGCTTGCTTTCCCTTGATGCTGTTTTTTTCAGGTACCCTTTTGGTTTTGTGATGGAGCCTAGTTCATAACCTCTGGCATCAGGTTCATATGAAATGCGGAGGCTTATTTTGCCAGTTCAAACTGTCTGATTTCGACTGTATTGAGTATCAGATGACATTTTAACAGAACATAGAGTAACTTGCTTCATCCTATTGCACCTGTGTTAACATTATGTTGGCGAACTATATACGTATCAAGTGAGAAAGCTTGCCTATTTGGAGACAATCCGTCAATCCACAACAATAAAGCACAATTTATAGAATGTACACATTATTATACAGCAAAGTTTGCTGACAAAATCTGGTTTCTTCTACTATGAGTGACTTATTCATGGGAAATACTTACAAAAAAACAATATAACTATTAATTCCACTTTCATGGAGGCTTCTTTCATTGAATATGCAACAACAATACATAATTCCCTATCTCATGTAGACAAATAACTAATAAGACAATGGTTCATACTAAACCACTTATTTCTTCTCAAATAACATAATAAATGTCGAAGTAATTCGCATGCAAAGTACTAATTAAAAAAAATCACTTTTTATAAGCACCAAATACAATACCAATAAAACCCGCAACAAAAGACCGTAATTTATCCAACCACAAACCCAAAATATTGAAGTATATCACAATCCAAGTCGTTTGCAATTACAAATAATATCACAAAAACAAAAGGAAAGAAAAAAAGAACAAGTACCTACACAATTTGAAGAGCTACGCTGAAATCGTATTCACAAGAGTAAAGAAACCCAGAGTTTCGGTCAAAAAATGGAGATTTGTTGAGCTTCTACCTTCACATATATAACAGAGACTTTGAAGTGAGGAGATGAACAGATGAGTGACCTTTTGGTTTTTTGAATGAGAGAGCGTTAATGAAAAGGCACTAACATTAGGTAGGTGAATTGAAAGCAATTCATCTAACTATGGTTAAGATCACTTAACCTTAAGTGAAAAACTAACGGTAGTAATCATAAATGCTGATAAAGTACTATGCTATGTACAACCAAGTGTAAAATTTGTTCATTTAAGATCAAATGGGAAAAAAAAAATTTGCTCATACATGTAACATGACCATTGAACTGAAATGAAATGGTTTTTTTTTTCTCATTTGATCTCACATGAACAGATTTTATAGTTGGTCAGTTGTACCATGCACATGCTCAAAACATAATTCCCTATCTCATGTAGACAAATAACTAATAAGACAATGGTTCATACTCTATCCTAAACCCCTACTATTCCAACCCCTACTATTTCAACCCCTACTATTCCAACCCCTACTACTATAACCCCTACTATTTAAACCCCTACTATTAATCGTATTTCTCAAACTCCACTTCCCTCATATTTGTCCTAAGTGTATCCATTAGATTGATGAAAGGCGGAGAAGGTGTTGAGTTTGGAATTTGGGTGACTGAATTGGTTGTTGAATTACTCATAACTGTGGTCGGAGAAAATTTCAAGACTGATATGTGAGGTGGCCTGGCTAACAGGAGAGTTGTGGTGCTAAGTTGTATAAGGAACAAATGAGTTGTTAGTACGAACTTTTGCCATGGATAATGCTAAAACCTTTGGAAATTCTCAATCTGCTTTGGTATTGAAACTAATTCCCTAGTACATCATAACAAAACAAATCAACATAATCAATCTTTTATGTGCAATTAAAGGTGAAATTCAGCAAGTTGTTAAGTTAATTATTCGCAATTCAACAACAATTCGTCCTAAAAGAATAATAATTTTGCGAAATTAATTAATAATTTAAACTAAAATTCGAAAATTAGGGCAAAATCATACCTACAACGGTGCAAAAAAAAGAAGAAATACCGTTCAAAATGAGGGTTTTACCATTGTCAAATAAAAGCAATTAATAATCACAAAAACTCAATCAGTCTAAGGGTTAGAGCCCTAAAAGAAAATTTGTTTAAAAGGGGAGGGGATTATCATCAGGCCATAGGTTATGAATTGTGTTGCATGTGATTTTGTGATATGTGTTGCATGTGATTGCGCCACATCTAGGGTCATCAGTCATCACCTCCCTAGACGGCCCACGCCGAGCACGTTTGCATGCACAATTAAAGGTGAAATTCAGCAAGTTGATCAGTTAATTATTCGCAATTCAACAACAATTCGTCCCAAAAGAATAATAATTTTGCGAAATTAATGAATAATTTAAACTGAAATTCGAAAATTAGGGCAAAATCATACCTACAACGGTGCAAAAAAAAGAAGAAATACCGTTCAAAATGAGGGTTTTAGCATTGTAAAATAAAAGCAATTAATAATCACAAAAACTCAATCAGTCAAAGGGTTAGAGCCCTAAAAGAAAATTTGTTTAAAAGGGGAGGGGATTATCATCAGGCCATAGGTTATGAATTGTGTTGCATGTGATTTTGTGATGTGTGCTGCATGTGATTGCGCCCCATCTAGGGTCATCGCCTCCCTAGACGGCCCACGCAGAGCACGTTTGCATGCATTTCGATTAAGCGATTTTGCGATAGGTGTTGCATGTGATTGCGCCCCATCTAGGGTCATCGCCTCCCTAGACAGCCCACGCAGAGCACGTTTGTATGCAATTAAAGTCATGTGAGACTCCGGATAAATTTTGCTCCTTGTTGCAAGAAAGAGAGTGCACATTAAAACTTACTCAAATAGGCATAAATTGGTTCACATTTCAAAGTTTCATGGCATTAATTTTGTATTCAACCACCTAAAATTTTAAGCTTCTTCCCCTAATTCTATACTACTCATTATCACAAAAACAAACATTGAAGCAACAAGAACACACGATATCGCCGGTATATCGCCCCAACAACGGTGCAAAAAAAAGAAGAAATACCTTTCAAAATGAGGGTTTTAGCATTGTCAAATAAAAGCAATTAATAATCACAAAAACTCAATCAGTCTAAGGGTTAGAGCCCTAAAAGAAAATTTGTTTAAAAGGGGAGGGGGTTATCATCAGGCCATAGGTTATGAATTGTGTTGCATGTGATTTTGTGATATGTGTTGCATGTGATTGCGCCCCATCTAGGGTCATCAGTCATCACCTCCCTAGACGGCCCACGCCGAGCACGTTTGCATGCACAATTAAAGGTGAAATTCAGCAAGTTGATCAGTTAATTATTCGCAATTCAACAACAATTCGTCCCAAAAGAATAATAATTTTGCGAAATTAATTAATAATTTAAACTAAAATTCGAAAATTAGGGCAAAATCATACCTACAACCGTGCAAAAAAAAGAAGAAATACCGTTCAAAATGAGGGTTTTAGCATTGTCAAATAAAAGCAATTAATAATCACAAAAACTCAATCTGTCTAAGGGTTAGAGCCCTAAAAGAAAATTTGTTTAAAAGGGGAGGGGATTATCATCAGGCCATAGGTTATGAATTGTGTTGCATGTGATTTTGTGATATGTGTTGCATGTGATTGCGCCCCATCTTGGGTCATCACCTCCCTAGATGGCCCACGCAGAGCACGTTTGCATGCATTTCGATTAAGCGATTTTGCGATAGGTGTTGCATGTGATTGCGCCCCATCTAGGGTCATCGCCTCCCTAGACAGCCCACGCAGAGCACGTTTGTATGCAATTAAAGTCATGTGAGACTCCGGATAAATTTTGCTCCTTGTTGCAAGAAAGAGAGTGCACATTAAAACTTACTCAAATAGGCATAAATTGGTTCACATTTCAAAGTTTAGTGGCATTAATTTTGTATTCAACCACCTAAAATTTTAAGCTTCTTTCCCTAATTCTATACTACTCATTATCACAAAAACAAACATTGAAGCAACAAGAGCACACGATATCACCGGTAAATCGCCCCAACAACGGTGCAAAAAAAAGAAGAAATACCTTTCAAAATGAGGGTTTTAGCATTGTCAAATAAAAGCAATTAATAATCACAAAAACTCAATCGGTCTAAGGGTTAGAGCCCTAAAAGAAAATTTGTTTAAAAGGGGGGGGGATTATCATCAGGCCATAGGTTATGAATTGTGTTGCATGTGATTTTGTGATGTGTGCTGCATGTGATTGCGCCCCATCTAGGGTCATCGCCTCCCTAGACGGCCCACGCAGAGCACGTTTGCATGCATTTCGATTAAGCGATTTTGCGATAGGTGTTCCATGTGATTGCGCCCCATCTAGGGTCATCGCCTCCCTAGACAACCCACGCAGAGCACTTTTGTATGCAATTAAAGTCATGTGAAACTCCGGATAAATTTTGCTCCTTGTTGCAAGTCTAAGGGTTAGAGCCCTAAAAGAAAATTTATTTGAAAGGGGAGGGGATTATCATCAAGCCATAGGTTATGAATTATGTTGCATGTGATTTTGTGATGTGTGTTGCATGTGATTGGGCCCCATCTAGGGTCATCGCCTCCCTAGACGGCCCACGCAGAGCACGTTTGCATGCATTTCGATTAAGCGATTTTGCGATAGGTGTTGCATGTGACTGCGCCCCATCTAAAGTTTCGTGGCATTAATTTTGTATTCAACCACCTAAAATTTTAAGCTTCTTTCCCTAATTCTATACTACTCATTATCACAAAAACAAACATTGAAGCAACAAGAGCACACGATATCGCCGGCAAATCGCCCCAACAACGGTGCAAAAAAAAAGAAGAAATACCTTTCAAAATGAGGGTTTTAGCATTGTCAAATAAAAGCAATTAATAATCACAAAAACTCAATAAAAGTAATTAAACAATCATTCAAATTATTCACAAATAGCATACTCAAATTAAACTGAGTTAAGTTGGCAAAAATTACAATAATTCAAACAAACCATTCGTCTATTCTCAATTCAATCTAAAATCTATAATTTAATCAGCAACTCAGGATTAAGCATAGATTATTACTTACAAAATTAATTCAATCTAAAATCTAAAGTCAGGATTAACCAAAGATTATTGCTTACAAACTTAATTCAATCTAAAATCTAAAGTCAGTATTAAGTAATTAGATTAGCATACTAAAATTACAGTAAGTGAGTATTCTACTATTCTCAGTAACTCAGTAAGCATATCAAAATTAAAGTAAATCAGTAAATCTAAATTCCACAATTCAATTGAAATAATTTGAAAACCCTAAAAAAATTTAAAATCAATTAAATATATTAAGCAAAGATTATTACTTACAAAGCCAAGGAGTCGCCGAAGTAGGCGATTAGAAGGTGGCGGTGCTGCTTTATCGGCGAGGCGCGGAGGACGGTGAGCAGTCGCCGGAGACAGGAGTAGGCGAGCCGCGAGTATAGCAAAGGATGAAGCCGCCAGCAGGAGATATGGATCGCCGATTCACCGGAGCAGCGTCGATGAACGGAGATTTGGATCGCTGAGTTTGTCCGATTGTCGATTGAAATTTTGAGGAGGGAGGAGAGATGAGCGTTTCTTTTTCTTTGTTTTTTTTCTTTGGGTAACTGAGAATCTGAGATAGTGGTGAGATTTGTTTTCCCCCACGTGAAGCGGCCTTCCTAATTCCTTTCTGTTTATTTTTTCTTTTCTTTTTTTTTATTTGGCCTAATTAACTGATCTTAAGGGTTGTGTTTGAAACGTTGGGTTTGATTAATCCCTGTTGGTTGGGAGAGTTTTGACAAGAAATTAGAGGTTTCAACCCATTTAAGAGTTTTGACTTGGTCAAACTCCAATATGGGTGTTTGGTGAGAAAGAGTTTTGGAGGTGAAAACTCTCAAAGCAAAACGCTGCAAATTGCAGCGTTTTGAAGAGAGTTTTACAAAACAAAAAATTAATCAGTATTAAGCAATTGTTAATTGTAACACCCTTTTTTTATGAAGAATCTAATTTTTTTTTGTTTCAATTTACTACTTAATGTGTTTTGGTTGATTAACACAGGTGCTGGCAGATGTCATTGAATCCCTTGCCGGGGCTATTTTCGTTGATTCTGGATATGATAAAGATGTTGTCTCAAAGTGTGTTTTGCCTCTATTAGCACCCCTTGTAACTCCTGAAACGGTGAAGCTTAATCCTGTAAGTGAGCTTCATTTTATATGCCAGAAACATCATTACACCATGGAAAAGAAGAAAAGTGTTGAAGATGGTGTCGCTTCGATCACACTTGGGGTCGACGCAAATGGTACCATACAAAAGCATAAGTGCACAGCGGCGAGCAAAGAAATCGCCACTAAAATTGCGTCAAGAGAAGTTCTCAAGTTACTGAAAGAAAGCGTCAAAAATTTGTGAATAGGTGTTTACTTAGATTCCTGATACTGTTTACTTAGACGACTAACAGTTTTTACTTAGATACTAGATACTAGAAGGCTAAATTCACCCCTTTTGTATATTCAATTATTTTGGGTCGGGTTTTTCATATATTAGATTATGTTTTGCTTGGTCAATACGGCTTTCGAATAAATCGATTAGGGTTGGGTTGGATTCGGATTGTATCGATTGTAAACTGTTTTGGGATTACCTCAGATTGGGTCGGATCGATTTCAGATTAATATGTTAATTATGTAAGCAGATATCAGGCGAATAATATGTCGGGGCGGTTCGGATTTAGGAATATACTAGTATAGCTCCCGCTAAGGATGACAATCCAATCTGAATATGACCCTAGTCTGCTCCAATCCGAGAAAAAAAAATCTGCTCCTAACACAGAATTAAATGCAGAACTATATACACGAAATCAAGATCATATAGCTAATATGAAATACCATTGATGGAATCACGAAATCAAGATCATATAGCTAGTAGGTAGTTAGACTTGGAGTTTTTAGTGGCGGACATAGGTGTTGTCCACCTGTGTCACGTGACACAACACAACTTTTATAAAAAAAAAAAAAAAGTAATTGTTAAAAAACGCAAAAGAAACAAAAGCCTGATATCACCAATCGCATTAACTGAACTAGTTTTAAAGCACACACAATGTGTGTGCGATTTATATATATATACTAGTTGTGACACCGCGTGCGGTGCGCGCTGTGCCCCACACTGGTGATGTCATGTTTGTAGATGTTTCGGTTGGAATGTTTTTAGATTGTATTGTGCATCAGTATGTTATCGCCTTATCGGGTGTTTTCCCGACTAAATGTCATTGAAAGTAAATAATTGGGATGCCATCGACATTAAAAGGAATACTTTATCAGACTTTTTTTAGTTGTTACATTAGGAATTTTGAAACTATTCACAATATAATTTTGATTAATTTTGGTGTTTAAATTTTGCCAACATAGAAAGATTGGACAGTTACTTGTTAACACTGACCTATGAGTAGTAATTTATGCATATCCTCTTCTACACATTAATTTTAACTATTTATATCAATATCATACCTATGAATATCCTCACATCCCCCACCTCCTTTTTATCACTTATACATTGAAAAAAATCATTGCAAAATCAAATAATGTACAAAAACATAATCCCAATACATCCTACAAAATCTTTTTTTCTACCCAATTAAAACATATAATTCCAATGCAATGATATCATAATTCAAGCGAAAGCTACATATAAACCCACTTGTTCATTGATCTATCAATTTTCACCCTGTAATATATTTGATGCTTCATTATGAATCAAAGTTAAGATTTCACCCTGTAATATATTCGAGGTACTAATCTGTTTTTAAATTTGAGGTACCATGAACTCCCCGATTTGTCACTAATACACAAAAGCCCTTGTGAAGTGTTTTTTAAAAGCACAACACAAGTTATCACAAGGTAATTTAGGCGCATTACAAGTTACTAAAAAAGGCGAATCATAACCTTAAAAGAGCAGCACAACGTAGACCATAACAAAAACCCTTTTTTGTTATTTTAAATAAAAATAGTTGCTATTTTGATCAATATACATTATACGAATAATTTTCATTACAAATATGGCAAAAAAACTGAATTTTTTGGTGCTAAACTAATAGGGAAACAGTTATATACACAAAACGATCAAAATCGTTTACAATGTGCATCAAATTACAATTAACTCCTACAACAGTGCTGCTGCACAGCATCGTTTCACAGAACATGCAGTGATAACTCACAATTACAACATAACGGTGGCAGCATGCAGCAGTGACTCACACCAGCAACGTAAACAGCAACATGTAACAGCAACTCATTCAAAACTACATCAATAATATATTGATAAAGCAAAAAACGAGACAGTCAAAACTAAACCTAAATCACATTCAAATTATGTAGTGGGCTACCTAAATTAATTTCACAATACTCACCTCCCTTGCTTTTTCTTGACACATGTACTACAGTTGGGGCAATTGAAGGTCCTGGAATGGGATCAGCCCTCGCACATCTTGTCTTATAATGATCATTTCCTGATTCCCCTTTGAGTTCACCCTGAATCAATAACCAAATTTTATTTATACAGATAAAATGCTGAAGTCAGAAATAAGACAAACACCTTCGCTGGTGACCTATAAAAGTTACACTGACAGCCAAAAACTGATAACACAACCAAATATAGGTTGTCTTCTTCAATAAATTTAATAAATAACAATGAACTCCAATAGCTAAAGAAAACATTTGTCAGAAATAAATCACTCAAGCTGAACATGTATACATACCAGACTAAATGAAACTGCAAGAACAGCACAAATTATATATGAGGCCATATTTGGAGCTCAAACTGGAATTTTTTTTTCTTTGGTTGCATTCAAACTGTTACGAAGCAATCCCAAACCGGCTCCTAAGAATGTAATTTCGAAGTTCAGCTGAATCAACTATGCAATTAGTTTGTATACAAATCAAACAATTAGTTCAGATGTATCAGTCATTGATAACTGAAAAAGTAAGCATCAATGGATAGGAAAGCGACTTAGTATGTAGCACCAGAAAGGGTATATCTAGATTAGGGGACAGTGGAAGTCCATTAATTTCCTAATATTTCACTTCCGTTCCTGTTCCCAGCTTAGGTTTTCTTCATTATTTTGGTCTTCAACTGGATACAAAGAAGCGGAAGATTACACTACAATTCTGAAAATTATACTAATTTTTACAATTTGTGAAAAAGCCAAAATTGTTGTTTCTATAGGAACACTGCAAGAGGGGGGGTGAATTGCTGTGTGGAACTTGTATGCGGAATTTAAACAAATTTAAACGAATTAAAGAGTACGAGTGATATATTTATGAGAAAAACTTCCTTGGCCCTAAGGAAGAAAACTCCACTTCTATTATAGGCCTGTAACAGCTATTACAACCTAAATTCTCTAATTTCCCTCGTCAGTTCCTGTAGGAACTTGATTCTCAATTCTCACTCTTTATCTCTCGCTTCTCTTTCTCTTTTTCTCCACTCTTCTCTAGTTCTCACACTTCTCCTTTTCTCACTAATTACAACTCAATTCTGACTCTAATACATTGAAAAGACCTTTTAAACTGGACTGGAACAACAACATCAAAACATGTACTCGTTAAATACTCAATGTGTTCTCTTATATTCTTCACTTCTTCTTCTGAATTTCTCGTAGTATTTATAGAATGGTTCTGGCTTGTAATCTTCAGTCTTCAACCACGTTCTTTGCTCATCCACAACTCCATGATTTCTTCCACTATCCCAAGTATGTAGACCAGGAGAATAGGCCTTTTGACTTGACTAATTTAACCGCTTTATTCTTGCCCATGAACCCATGACTTTATTCCTACAATCTAGGATGCTTAACAACATTTCTTGACTTGTTAAAAACCCTAGATGCCGTTTTTATTCTTCAGCAAAATCAGCCCAATAAATTAACCTAGACCACTTCGTAGGATAGATTCGTAACTTGCTTTTAGGTTTGATGTTCCAATCTGATTTGAGTATCCAATGTAATTACTAAGTTCCTAGAAGATTATGCTTATAATCTTCTTGGAAATTCTCTTCTCTTTACCAAGACACTTCATGTGGATGTCTTGACTTTGTTCGCCTGTTCCTGTAGGAACAGATCTATTCTCGCAGCTTGTTCCTACATAACTGTGTTACCAAGGAACTTCTTTTCTTTCTTCTGTGTTCCTTTGCAATATTCTGCCTAGGAACTTCTCCATGAACTTGGTTGTTTAGCTTGTTACATTCCTTCAATATTGCTCCAATGTCCTTACACTTTGAACCTGTGAAATCTCATAGGAACTCAAAGTATATATTAGTTAAGCTTGTTTTGTAGTCATCATCAAAACTTACTCTAATTCATGAGTCAACAATTTCCCTCGTTTTGATGATGACAAACCAAAGCAAACAGCGTAGAAAAAGATAAACATATAAAGAAACATATTTTGATTTTGATTTCTGATTTAAGTTAAAATACACTAAGCAAAAACTATGACTAGGATTATATACAGTATATACATAGGACTTTACTTTAACGTTGCAGGTTTTTTAATGAGTGTGATAGATGAGATTGAATTAGGATTCAGATTTGATTTTATTATCAATTTAGTTGCCGGTCTCTTCCCCCCTTTTGGCATCATCAAAAATTTAGAACTATGTTCCCTGAGAACTACCTCACAGCACCATTATTTCATATAATGGTAGAGACCCCAATGTTGGAATATTAAACGTAGCTCAGCAGCAATCTCGCTATTACCATCAAGATGCATCTAAAAATCAAGTTTAGAAGTATGACTGATACGTTCAAATATAAAATAAAGCAAGAAAAAAAATTCACTACCCATACTAATAAGAGTTTATTAAAACAAAGAAAAGAGAAACAACGAAAAACAAAGAAAAAGAAAATAAAAAGAAATCCAGAACAAAAGTACAACCACATCGAATAATTTTAAATAAGGAGAGTGCAATGAAAAGGAATGGGTCATATTGGGCTTAAGAGGCAGGGATGATGCTTAGAGGAACAGGTCAGCTGAGTTTCGTCAGGAACTGAGGTAGGGGTTGTGTCCATAGGAACTGAAGTGCTGGGAACTTCGTCTTCTGGTGCATCTTCTTCAACGGGAGTTCCTCCTCGCCTTCAGCACAGCGTTATCACATAGCAGGTGTTGATGGAGTTCCTTTCGCACTTTTAAGCTCTGCAAGGCATGCCATTACTTCTGCATGCTTCTTGTCGCAAGACAACATAAAAGAACTCAAGGCATGTCTCATCATAAAGACTTGACCTTCAACATCCTGCATTTCTCCTGCGTTCCTTGAGGAACTGTTCCAACTGCTCTGTCTTCCCAGGGACTAGACCTCAATCTCAGTAGTTTTAAACCCCTCAGCACTCAGATCAATTGTAGGTGGCTCACTCTCAAGCTTGCTAAGGAGTCTCCTACTCTTCCTCACTTTGATCTCTCTTCTTCCTCCCTCTTATTTTTCTCTTCTAACTTCAAAATCTCAGTGTACCACTGAGTTTGTCCTTTTAAAAACACCCAAATTCAGTCCATTCATAAGAGTAACATGAATTACTGATCCTTCTTCATTCCAACCTTCCCATATCCCTCTAATGGTACATTAAAGCTTTAAATTTTGGTCAGTAAATTTCCATAACCAACTTTCAATCCACTTGGAACTGTGTGATCCAAGTGAGATATCATCAAGCTTGGGAAATTTACTTGCACATTGAACAAAGAACAATAAAAACCGCACAATCCAATAAGTTAGCTTCATTCCTCTTCTGTGTTCGTGGGAACACAGTCTCCTAACAACATTAAACATTAATTTTCCAAGAGGCGGATTGAATTATGATCAATTTTGTTCACTCCCTTCTTCCCTCCTAATTCTGTCAAAATCTCATCTTATTTACTTTCCCAATCTTCAATAATATCTCCCTTTAAAGTAATTATCATAACCCTCATTTGGAACCTAAATAACTTAGCCAAATAATCAAGCATCAAACGAAACTCAACATCATTCACGGAACTGGTGATAGTTCCTTTAGCAAATCCATAGTTTCACAGAATTCGTGGAAGCTTCTTGCGATCAAACTGTTATGGCCTTGGCATCGTGGTAAGTTGGGTTTCGGTTTTTTTAATTGATTAGGCTGGGTTTTGTTCAAGTTTTGTTAGTTATATTATTTAATTAGGGTTTATACAATCAGATTTGGTTAGGGTTTTCCATTTTTGGTTAGGGTTTAGAATTTTAAACTGTTAGATTCGTTTGTTTTGGATTAGGGTTTTCGATTCTTGGTTGATGAATTCGATTTTTTGGGGTTTGGGATAGGGTTTGAATATTTTAACAGTTCAATTTGATTTTTGTGGGGTTTGATTAGAGTTTCGAATTTTTACTTGATTAATTCTTGATGGTGGTACTTTGATTGTTAGCATAATTTTTGCGTTGAAAGGGGTGAAAAACTGTGTGATTTGAAATTACTTCACATGCATATTTTTTGCTATGATTTATATTGTTCATGTGATAATGACACTGATGATGATTGTGATGCACAGAAGCTTTGAATATTCGGATTCATCAGATTATGAATGGAGCACTTTGAATTAATATTGGTTATAAGAAAATATGGAAAAAAGAAGAAAAAAAAGAGTGAAGATCCATTCAAAAAGCTTTAAGTTTGTTTAATGATTTAATTGAGTTGTTTTGATTATTCTCTTTAAGGCTGTGAAGAAAATTGGGCTCTTAAATATGTTCACTAGGAGTCTACCTGTTCGTATTACACTGGTTGGGCCTATTGTAACAATGCAGTGGTCTTCAACAATTAGCACAAGTATAATGTAAAATATACAGATAGAAACACAATTACTACATATATTAAGTAAGGATTTTTACTCCCATCTTCAACAATGCACACAATTAAGCAAGTAAATAAAAGTACATCTAAATCTCTAATTCAATTTAGAGATTGAATTTGGTGATTGAATTGGTGATTGAATTTGGGGTTTACTTAATTAGATGTACTTTTATAGAGATTTAGACAAAATAACAGATTAATCAAGTAAAACAAAGTAAATTGAATTTCTCATCAACAACGACAACTTGAAAACTAACTCCAAGGAAATCATCAATCCATGTCACTTAATCTCCTCCTTTCTCATGTATAAAAGCCAAAAGAAATTTACAATTGATCCATGTCAAAGAAAACTATCGTTTCGAACAATAGGAAAAACTAAATTAGATTTCTCATCAACAACTACAACTTCAACACCAACTCCAAGGAAATCATCAATCCAAGTCACCTAATCGTCCTCCTTTCTCATGTATAAAAGCAAAAAGAAATTTATAATTGATCCATGTCAAACAAGACTATTGTTTCACACAATAAGAAAATTTCATGCTCTTTGAGTTGATTGTAGCTGAGATTTGATTGATCCATGAGTTAATATTTCTCGTGTATATCATTATATCCTTTCCCCTCTCACTCTTAATTTCTTCCTCCCTCCCCTCTTTCCCCTGCTCTCTTCTCTTGTCACCTCTGCCATTGTTGACAGGAAAATTTAATTGAAATCCATGAGCAACTCCAATGCAAGTCATGATTCACTAAGAAACGACAAAGAAGAGAGAGGAAGTTTTTATTAAAGGCCTGAACACCCCAAAGGTTTTAGCTCCAAAATAAGGGCAGACAATTTCAATGACATTCATATGAATCGAAAACAGCTAAGAACTGTAGGTTTTGTGAATTTTGTGGGTGTTCTGTTTCTTAATCTACAGTGGTGACTTTTTACCAATAAATAACTATACAACATATTCCCAATTCTAAATACAAGCTCCATTCCATATCTATATATATATAGCTTAGAATTCTTGAGGTAGCATTGTGTCTTATTTTATCCATGATAGAATAAATTTTATTCCTATTATGTTAGCATTGAAGCTTGAACTAAACACAACTTGTGTATAGGTAAGGAATGCATTCTGTGGGGGATAAGAAAGTTGTAAAATCTTGCCCAATTATGCTTTATTACTTTGCGTGGTTGCTCCATAATTTACTAATATACGACAAAAAAGGCTTAAAAGCACTCTTGCGCTGCTTATCGCTCACTACCGCTTGCGTGGACCGTCTCAATGAATGAAATCAGGATAGCGTTGTCATTCAATGGGAGTGGGGACCTTGTTGTTTCGACTGACGCGAAACTGAAATCGTTTCTCAAACGGAGGCGTAGTTGTGGTATGAGCATCCTCCGTATTCAATTGCTATACTCACTCAACCCGTGGTCAACGTCAATATAATTGCAGTTTGGAATTATATATTATTAATAAAAAATTAGAACCCTCAACCCTCAACGTCGTTGGTTCCAAATTAATTTGATTAATATCGATATTATAATTTATAATTTATAGCTCCGTTAATAATAGTGAAAATAATTTTGATGATGGGGTTGGGATTGATTTCACTGAGTTCTGTGTTCGATTTTTGATTGGGTTGATTTTACTGGGTTTTCGAATTTGATCTTTCTTTCTCTCTCTTCCTCCATGGTTGATTCTATAAAAGACCATGGGAGAGCCTTCCCAAAAGCTAGCCCAAGGGAAGGAGAGCCCATAGTCCTATATAAACCACACACCAACCCCCCATAAGGTCCGATGTGGGATTCAAGTCCCATACCTTGCCCGGATTAGTCCATAACATTCGCCCCCCATAAGGACCAACGTCCTCATTGGTCACGGCTACGTTGGTCACGGCCACGTTGGTCACGGCTGGCTGGTTCCAGGCCACCACTCCGTGGGTCACCACTCACTAGGCCACCACTCCGAGGTTTGGCTCTGATACCAGGTATAAAAGACCATGGGAGAGCCTTCCCAAAAGCTAGCCCAAGGGAAGGAGAGCCCATAGTCCTATATAAACCACACACCAACCCCCCATAAGGTCCGATGTGGGATTCAAGTCCCATACCTTGCCCGGATTAGTCCATAACATTCGCCCCCCATAAGGACCAACGTCCTCATTGGTCACGGCTACGTTGGTCACGGCCACGTTGGTCACGGCTGGCTGGTTCCAGGCCACCACTCCGTGGGTCACCACTCACTAGGCCACCACTCCGAGGTTTGGCTCTGATACCAGGTATAAAAGACCATGGGAGAGCCTTCCCAAAAGCTAGCCCAAGGGAAGGAGAGCCCATAGTCCTATATAAACCACACACCAACCCCCCATAAGGTCCGATGTGGGATTCAAGTCCCATACCTTGCCCGGATTAGTCCATAACAGAAGCTTTCGATACAATACCTGACTTTTTTGTAGAATGTGGAGCTTCTTGGACTTGTAGGTCTGCCCCTACGTCCGGTAAGCTTAATCTTGAGGGAATTATACTTGTATTAAAATGTTTCAGCTTCATACTGTATCTTTTCTTTGCTGCTTTGCTCCTTTCATCCTTTTAATTTTTATTTC
Organism: Suaeda aralocaspica; assembly: GCA_016808085.1. Classification (NCBI taxonomy): domain Eukaryota; kingdom Viridiplantae; phylum Streptophyta; class Magnoliopsida; order Caryophyllales; family Amaranthaceae; genus Suaeda; species Suaeda aralocaspica. Next base: position 143,823 of record PYUH01000530.1, read on the forward strand.
TAATTAAGAATGTTGTTTTTTTGTGCTTTATCTTGGGTATGGTAATGTAACAAGTGAGCAACAATGTTTGGACTTTGGAGTGTGTGTTTGTATATACCTTTTCTGTTTCATTTTCACTATACATACTAAAGGATGACTTTCATGTTTGCCAATTCATAACTATGATTATAAATACTATTTATTGTGTATTAGTAAATACTGTAATATATAAGTATGGTATATTAAAAACCTATATTGAAAATCCATCAAATTATATGAGTTTACATTGGATTTCCATGTACATTAAGAAAGCATGGTCAAAGTTAGCATACAAGTCCCATCCTCCTATGGCTATGTTAGGTGATGGTATATAAGTTTTTGCATCTATAGCTTGATCTTAGGCTTTCTGGTTTCTGGTTCATTATATATTTTAGAGTTAAGAAGAGTGGGAGAGGGGGAGGGGGTGAGAGAGAGAGAGAGAGAGGGGGAGAGGAAGAGAGAGAGAGAGGAAGAGGGGGTGGTTAATTCTTCCAGTAGACAAGATAGGATTGAGCTTTGAAAAGTGTTTCAAGGTGCTGTGAGCTCTCATGATTAGGTCCGGGCCAAAATATTGATATCGCTTGCTCATCCATACACTCTTAATGATTTCCTTTTCCAACATTACTGATTGAATTGTATTTAGTGTATGTAGAATGCTAACAAAGTCATAGCTGTGTTGTTTGTAAATTATGGTTGAATGGTGCAATAGAATATTGCTTTTTATCATGTACCATTTATACCTCTTGAATTAGCTTTAATTCAGCAATATGGTGGTGTTTTTATTCTTTGTTATTCAGAAATGGTCTTTGTTTCGGAGAGATGAGCTCAGGGAAGAGTTGGTACAATTAGAAGGTTGGGTCGCATTCTTAGGTGGTCACTGACTGAGCTCAATTATTATAATCCAGAGACAAAAGGAGGCACTCCAGAAGAAGATTTAGGGTCTGAATTAGGGCCTCTAAATCTTCCAATTCTTCTTCTTTCTCCTGCAACTCTCCAACGATTGCACCCATCTTCTTCGTTTAAATTTCCCTTCCCATATGTTACATCACTTGGGCATCTCCTTTCAATTGCTCTATTTACTTTTAATGCTTGCTTTTGATCTATCCGCTTTTCCGAAATAATTATCTTCTTGTGGAGTGCCTCCTTTTATCTCTGGATTTTAAAGCGACTAATATAACTCGGCACAATTAGTAGACTCTAGAGAATGATGAAATGATTGGACTACAAGGGCATTAAAATGCAAGGTAGTGTACTAACCTTATGCTCCTCTACAAGTTTTGATATTTCCTGTTCTGATTGATTTTGTTCCTAAATTGCAATCTTATTCTTGAAAGCTTGGCTCAGAAATCAATGTGAAAGGAGAGTAAATGTAGTTGTTCTCCCTGTGTTTAGCCCCTTTGTAACATTAGATTATTGAATTTTGTGCACAAGCTGAGTTATATGAGCTTTTAACAAAGGTGAAAAGATAGATTAGTGGTTGAGTTTCATCCTAATATTGATTGATGGTGGGCCTTATAAAAAATGTGAGTGATTCCGTCATTATATATTGTTGTATTCTCCTTTTGTTAATCTAAATAAATAGATTCTCTTTGGTGTTGTGAAACTTAATTTCTTACTATCTGGTTGAATTATTATACGATGTTAATGAATGTTCGCAATTAGTCGATCAAATTATAATTAGTAGTATGTTTTCTGATTAGCGTCACATGGAAAAACTCGATAAGGAAACACTGACATCCTATAATTATTTATATTATATTACTTTTGAGTTCATATTATACGTTTTCTTAGGGTTTTGATTTGATTTTCTGGGTTTCTTTATGAAGACAATAATTGATTGATTTAATTATTATATTTGTGGTGGCTATCACGATAGCATTGTGTAGTTAAGGAGGAGCCCACTTGATATCTTCCTCCTTCCAGCTGCACCAACTTTTAAAATAACTATGACTGCAGCTGCTCTTCTATTCAGTGGGGTTGTAAACTTTCCCATTGTTAGTAAGAAATAACGGAGGAAGTATAGACTATCTTTCTTTGTGATTTTTGTAAGTAACATAGTTGTTTTTATATCAGATCAAGGAAATATTGGGAAATCGATTTGTAAGTGTAGAAGAAGGTTGTGTCAGCCAGCTCCTTCGTGCAGGGAGGGAACTGCTTCAAATGTTAGTTTAAATACTAATAAAATATTGGGAGGAATATGAAGGGAAGGGAGAGTAGGGATCTTCCTTTGTTTGGATAATTATTAGGCTAGGTTGGGTTGGGTCGAGAAAAGGAAGGAAAAAGTTAAAATGGAGTTTGCAACTTCAGTATTATTCCACTGGAGATTATCTTCACACTCTTATTAAAAAATTTCCCGCCCAAATGTTATGTCTAAAATTATACCTATAAAATCTTATCATTTTCTATTTTTTAGCTTCAATTCTCAATCAAGATCTTTCTTTTACAAATCTTAATAATTTATATGATGGCATTTGATTTTATTTTTTTGTGACTTATCTTAAAAAGTTGGTAAATTATATTTCTATAACAAATTAGGCCTATTTGATAAAAGTAATTAATATTTACATACGAAAAGAATATAAGTTTATTTGTAATTGATTTTATAATAAAAAAAAATCTACATACTACCTCCGTACCGCAATACTCGCAACTTTGAGTGCGATACAGACTCCTAGGCAAAAAAAATGAAAAGTAGATGATTAGTATTGTATTTATAAGGGTATGTATTAATTGTTTGAGAAGAGAAAAATTGGGTCAACTTAGAACAAATAAGTATCACATGGGTAGTAAATTAAGAGCACAAAAGTCATTTCTCATAAAAAGCTATAGCAAATAAAAGGCAAAGTTGCGAGTATTGTGTTACGAACCAAAATGGCAAAAGTTGCGAGTATTGCGATACGAAGGTAGTAAAAAATTTGAACACGTAATATTTTGTTATTTGCATTTTATAAATTTTTTTGTTCAAACCGTGCGTAGCACGGGAATTGATCTAGTTCGAGTAAAACCAAAAACCGAGAATCTTTGTACCAGTACAATCGAGACTTCAATTGAATTCAACTACCAGTCTACCACAGGTAAAGCTGAGACACCGAGACTTCAATTGATTCGACAATTCAAGCAAAGCCTACTTCTGCATGCTTTCGCAACATCAACATTTATTCCTTCTTTGTAAAAAAAAAAAAACATTTATTCCACGGTTGGTTCAACTGTAATCAATAAATATGACTTCACCACTTATGACTACGCCATTAGCAGCAGAGGAGAGAGCTTTGAGGAAAGAGCCAGAGCCAGAAACCAGCTCATCCGGCTCATCTCAGCCAGAAAACTCTCAGCGAGAAAAACACAAGGTAATTTTCTTCAATTGTTTCTTTAATTGAATTTTTTGAATTGAAATTCAGAGGAATTGCAATGAAATTTTTGGGGCATCGATATTCGATATTCGACAATTGATTCGAGAAGTGATTTCACAATGAAATTGCAGTTGTTGAATTTTCTTTAATTGTTTCTTCAATTGTTTCTTTAATTGAATTTTTTTGAATTGAAATTCAGAGGAATTGCATGTTAAATTGCATGATAAAAATGCAAAGAAAGATTTTTGCTGAAGTTGCACTTGTGTTAATTGATTTTGATGCTTGCTTTCTCATAATAATAATAATAATTATTATTATTATTATTATAATAATTATTATTATTATAATAATAATAATAATAATAATAATAACAATAACAATAATAATAATAATAATAAGTTGATGTTGTTCTGTTTATGTAACACCCACAAGTTTGGATTAAGAGGATTTGATGAGTTAATCATGTCGACAAGATGCATCTTCCTTTTAGGGAGCTCATATGCTAAGATAATCCACAGTTAAGCGTGCTTGGTTTGGAACAATCTTAGGATGGGCTTGGTTGGGAGCAATCTTAGGATGGGTGACCTCCTGTGAAGTTTCCCAAGGCGTGCTTGAGTGAGGATAAAATGCGCAGAAAGGACTCGTGTTGGCCCGTAGGGTCAGTTCACAGCTATGAAGAATGTTGTCATTACTGTTCAGGGCTTTCAGGGACATTAATGACAAAAGAGGTTTTTTGTTGTTGGGTTTTTTCTTGGGGGTGAATTTCTTGTCAAAAGAGGAGGAATTGAGGGAGTGAGTGATTAAGTAAGCGAGAGCTTCGCGGTCTTGAAGAGAGAGAACTGAGATGAGAGTGAGAATGGCAGCAGGAAGGTGGGTTAAGATTTGGTCATTGTTTGATGAAGAAGAGAGAGATGGTTCGAGGAAGAGAGAGAAGGTGTTGGTGAGGAAGAGAGAGGGTGGGGGTTTAATTTCTAATCTGATTTTCTTTAAATTGTAAATTTCTGATTTTTTAAGTTTTACTCACTTCCAATATGATATTAACAATAATTTTTTAATTTTTAATCTGTAAATTTGATTTTCTAATCTAATTGGTGAGGAGAGATACTGCTTTCTTAAATGTATGATTCGTTGAGTGCAAATAACTCATACATAAACATTAATTTTGATGCTATGAAGATCATTATGATAACAATCACTGCTAATATGACACTAAGTAAATTAGCGAACGAAAATTGCCTACGAAAACACTATTTTGATACTATAATAATCATTATGCTACAAGTCACTATTTATATGTCACTAAGTACAAGCTTCTATGTTAATAATGAGATAATAACTCCAGTAAGTAACGCAAGTTCCAAAATCAAACTCAATCATTATGGTGTTAATGGCAATTTCTTTTACATCCTTAAGTTAATGACATTTATTTAATTATTATGATACTACCAAAAATCACAATTTCCACCCCTTCCAATTATTATAACTTGAAAAGGCTACTAATTGTTCAAGTAGCAAATTTTATTTTTTGGTTTGAAACATTATCATTTGGTATGAAGCAAATATGAGAACATCAATTCAAACCTCTTTCAAAAAAAATATGGAAACAACTAATATGTGCTGATACCGCTAGCTCACTTGGTAAACTCATTACACACATGCATCCCCTGCCCAAGTTCAAATCCTACTCATTGCGAAAAAATCCTTTTTGCTAAAATTTACAAGTGAAAATGTAAAAATTTGGGCATTGTGTTTGAGGTATGATTCGAACCTGAATCATGCATGTAGTAGCATGTATTCTTAACCAAGTGAGCAGGGGTATCAGCACATTAATTTATTGTCCATAAATATATATGTTATGTTCACTTATGCTTTGCGATATACAGTTCGTACCAAATGATCCATTTTTATTACTAATATAAAATATTTGATACCAATACAAAATATTTGATACTAAAATAATTTTTATCTCTATTACTAACATAAAAACTTTTATATTACAAGTTCTTGTGACTTGGAAGTATCGTTAGCTAAATAAGATGGGAAATGTATTAGTATGAAAATAACTTTAGTAATGTCTAAATATTTTACAACATGTAAAAGAGGTAAAAAGGAAAAAGGGTGGGTCTTGGTTTGATAAGCACATTAAGGGAAATATTTTGTTTTTATTTGTAAATTTATGATTTTTTAAATTTTACTAAATTAAATTTGTTAAATATAATACTCCCAAATTGATTTTGACTTGTATTCAAATAATAAAATTTGGATTCAAATATTTGCTTCCTATTAGATTATATTTTTAAAAACAATAATAAAGAATTTGATACTAGAATAAATAATATTGTTACTAGTTGAAAAGAAGATCGTAAATTACATGTAATTATGAATATTTAACCCCTTTTTGCTAAAATTGACAACTAAAAATGTTATCTTTTTGGCATTGTGTTTACTTTAGGAATCAAACCTGAATCTCAGGTGTAGTAACATGTATTCTTAACCAAGTGAGCATAGGTATCAGCACATTAATAAATTGTACTTCCTGCGTTTCTTTTTATATTCAACTCTTGGGTATTATACTAGTGATATAAAATATTCAAGAGTTGCATTTAAAAAGAAACAGATGAAGTACAAGATTATGTGTGTCATAAATAAATATAAATTGTTACGAAGCAAGTCCATTAATAAATTCGAACATGTGACATATAATTTTATAATATCGTATTTGTTATGAAATTGTTTAACACAAGCTAAATCATTTTCAATACATTTGTAAGTTACTTTTAACCATAAGAAGTAAAAAATATTCATAATTTTATGGAATTTGACAAGCTTATTTGTAATTAGTAATGATAATAATATTATTCTAGTATCAATTTTTTTATTTCATTAAAAAATAAGAACATTTGATAGCAAACAGATCTATCAATATAATTTACCAAGAAAAAAATATCTCTATTAATATCGATTTGAACACAATCTTAGAACCAAATTACTGTGTTTAATTTTCCTAGTATCAATGCATTTATTTTAATGATGATAATAATTTTCCTAGTATCAATGCATTTATTTTAATGATGATAATAATTTTCCTAGTATCAATGTTTTTATTTTAGTTTCAAAACAATACATTTGACACAAATATATTGCTAAACTTAATCCTTTCCCCTGTTCAATACCACAACAAACAACATGAACTTGAATGAAGTGTTGATATTAAATGAAAGATATTGGCATATTGATATTAATATTAATAATATAACTAAATGGCTTCTAAATTTATGTTTTCGTGCTATAATTGTACAAAATAACGATATTTTCAAGTCACAAGAACTTGTAATATACAAGTTTTTATATTAGTAATAGAGATAATAATTATTCTAGTATCAATTTTTTTGCATTAGTAATAAAAGTGGATCATTTGATACGAACCGATCATCATTTATTTAATTATTATAATACAAAAAAATTCAATTTTCACACTAATAAAGCAAAATCTCAATTGTTTATTGGACAAAAAATAAAAAATTTACAAATTATAAAAAAAAAAATCAGAAATTTACTAAAAAAAAAAAAACTAATCAGATCAATATTTCAACCCCCACCCTCTCTCCTCCTCACTCTCTATCCTCACCTTATCAACTATCTTTCTTCCTCACCATCTCTCTCTTCCTCACCATCTCTCTCTTCCCCCAACCACCTCCGCCACCCCCACCAAACCAAAGCTCCTCCCTTTTCTCTCTCCTCACTCGATTCACCAAGGGCCACCTATCCTCTTGTTTTTTTTTTTTTAATAAGGGTCGACGGTGGGTTTTTGGGTTGGGGTTCTGATGGGTGTTTGGGTTGGGGTTTGAATGGGTTCGACGGTGGGTGGGGTTGGAGTTCGAATGGGTTAGACGATGGGCGGGGTGGAGGGTGCGATTTGACGGGATGGGGTGGCGGTTTGTGGGTTCGATGGGGGTGGGTGTGATTTGAAGGTGGTGGTGCGTTTTGAAGGTGGAGGTGGTGTGATTTGGATGAGTGGGTTGTTTGGGTTGATTTGGGTTGATTATAGGTGGGTTGTTTGGGGTTGATTTGGGTCGATTAGAGGTGGTGGTTTTGTGGGTGGTCTTGGGTTCGATGGGGGTGGGGTGCATCGTGGGTGGTTGTTGCGATGGTGGCTAGGGGGTTCGAAGGGTGTGGCGTTGTTGTTGGTGTCGGAGTGCGGTGTTGGTGCCGTGGTGGTGCTGTGCCGGCGATGTTGGTGCGTGGTGGTGGTGGCGGCCGTGGTGTAGTGGTGGCGGTTGGGGGTGGCGACAGGCGATCATGATGATTTATGATTTATGATTGATGATGGTGATATTTGATGATGATATTTGATGATGATGAATTGTGATGATTTATTTAAATAAATAAATAACAGAAAAAACCAGAAAAAGAAAAAAAAAAGGAAAATGTGAATTTGCCACGTGGCAGCCTGTTATTGGTTGAAACCTGGGTGTATGCACTGTTGCACATACACCCAGTGTATTTGTATCAACTCTCCACAACTACAGCTATCTTAAATTTGGAGTTTGACATCCAAGTTATGGGACACTGACACACTTGGTTTAAGGATTTGATTCAATTTTAGCGTATTGCCTTGAGGTTTTCACTTCACTCCTAGGTTTGCACTTGCAGGACTTGTCTCGCCTAGCGTATCAAGGAAATCAGACCCAAGGGAGTGATTTTCTAGGTTGAGCACACCCTTTTAAGTAGTATAAATATTCACCTTCTCTGCTTCTAAGACATGAAAACAAATCTCAAAGTGGATGGTGAAGTCAAATAGAAGAAAAGGAAATAATGAGAGAAATCAGAGCACATTTGAGAGTGAATGGATTGTAATTTATGAATGAATGTTTTGGTGTGTTCTGTTAATTTGATAAGATGGATAATTGGAGGATACATTTTATGTCTTAGTAACTAGCTCATAACAAGGGAGCTGCTAGAAAGGCTACATTAAAGAAACCACCAGATTTATAACGCACCTCACCTCTTCATGTAGCCATACCCCTCCACTTGCGACACTGACGTAAGCTGCTATGATTAATTTCATCTTAGTCCCCCATAAAAAAGTCTCCTGTCATTAAACTGCTGCTCTAATATCAAATAAAACTCTATACTCGCCTCAACACTTGCAGGAGGGAAACTCAAGCATTCTTAACCAACAAAGAAACAAGGACCTTTATCCTTATAGCAAAAATTCAAACTTTGCCCTATCAATTGCTACTTCAGTGTTTAAAACAAGTAGCTTTCTAGGTCCCAAACATAGTTGCACACTGATGTGATGAATTCAATCACAAAGGCATAAGACAGCTAGTGATTCATCGAAAAAAAAAAATCCTGGACTATATTTAGAGTATAATACTTCTTAAATTAGAAAGCAAAACCATTGTCCAATTATAATTACGATTCACAGTAATCAAAACTAATACAATTGAGCCATAAAATTGCGAACAAAATCGAATAAATTAAGCTACTATATAGAATCAACCTAATAATATTCACAGTAATCAAAACTAATAAAATTTAACCAATTGTTATAAAAGCGTCGACCTAATTCAAATGAAACCCTAATTCGTGTAAATTCCGCTTAAATCTATAAATAAAAGTAATAAAAAAAATATGAGAAGCTATTTGGAAAGAGAAAGAGGAAAAGGAGAACTAACAAAGAAATGGCGAGAATGTAATGGGAAGAGAATCGACGGAAGTAGAGAAGCGTAGTGGTGGCTCCGAAGCTCGGCGCTTTTGCTGATTTGCTGATTTCTTTCGGGATGAGAAAGATGAGAGATTGGATCGGGATGAGAAAGATGAGAGACTGAATTTGGATTGGGTTGAATTTGTTTGGGCTGAATTATTAACTGGGTTTGTTTGGGTTAAATTATTAATTGGGTTAAATTATGGACCGAGTTAAATTTGATTGAGTTAGATCCGAGCCCGACAGCTTGGCTTGCTTTCGGGAATAGAACCAGACAAAATTGTTTCATGAAGACAACACGAGCCTTCTTTTTCCTTCTTCGTGGAATGACCTTGCTGCATTGCATCATCATGATTGGGCATCTCATTGTTCCTATGGGCTCTTGAGTGTATGAGTAAAGATGACGCTTTCATGAACTTGTAGATATTATGAGCTACTTAGATAGATTATATGTTTGATTATCATTGATTTGTTTCTTATTCATGTTTGATCTTAATAGTATATATTAGTCTCTAGGATTGTGTCATACTCAAATCTCTGCCTTTTAAATGCACTTGTTGTGTTTATTAAAAGTGAGGTAGTAGTAAGCTCACTAAATGAGTTTGACTTCTTTGAATGAGTTTCACTAAATGAGGTAGTAGTAAGCTCACTAAAAAAAAAAAGGACAAGAAAAAGAAAAAAAGAAACCTGAATGAGTTTCATGAGAAAATGAACGTCTTTAGTGTAAAGTTCAGCAGAGAGGCAAGTAACAGCATGGTGCAAATCTTTGGTGAGTGGGTTTGACTTCTTTGACCCAATTGAGAACTTCTTCTTCCTCAATTCTTCTATGTGTTTCCTTGCTTTTGCTTCGCCATTATTTTGCACCTTAATTTTCACCATTTTGTTATCATGCGAAAGAAAATGGAAAAGGAAAAAAAAGGGTTTGTGGTTTTTTTCCCCTTGAAAGAGGAGGCTGAATTGATAGAGGAAGGAATGTGGCAGTGTAGTGGAAGTTTGAGCGACTGACAAACATGTGAAAGCGGGGTAAATTGCAAGCAGAAAACTGAAAGTACTCCGTAGTACTCGTAGACTAGTAAAGTAGATTAGTAGAAGTGGCTCTATTTTCAAAGCTTTTGCTAATCTTACTTATGAACCCTAATTAAGATTCCGATGTAAACAACCTGCATCCATCAAAGACCTGAATCTTCATCAACGCATTGTAATTTTTAGTAATGTTCCTCAAGAATTAAGGGAAATAATGGTCAATGATGTAATGGGGTTTACTACCCCTAGATTAGTTGCTGTTTAGTTGTTTTAGGCTTCAGCCTCGTTTGCACCCAAAAAAATAAAAAAAAAAAAAAAAAAAAAAAAAAAAAAAAAAACTTATCAAACACTTTTTGGGTCCAAAATGACTAATTATCCTGTTTATACTTAAAGTCAATAATTCATAAATGCTGTGTGCGTCCAACACTCCAAATATGACCTGAAATATACTTTCAAACTCATAACTGCTAGCAGCCAAGCATCATTCAAACACCAAAGTTTCAAACTCATAATTGTTGATAAGTTACTAGGAGGACAAGATTAATAAAGTTGGACTTCCGCATAAAACATTTAAAAAGGAAAAAAAAATCCGCACAACACATTAAAAAATCCGCCATAAAACCATACATCATCATCTACATCATCATCATACATCACCATCATCATCATCGCAGCAACATCCTTATCCTCATCCTCAGCAAGCATATCTATCATCCAAAAATAACCATGATCATGTTTAGTTATGACAACCATGATGCCTAAGAATTCAGGCAAGAACGTTGATTGATCCTCAATTTCAAACAAATAAGAACCGTGACATAGCTGCTATCAACCCCAACATGTTTGAAAATGGACCTCCAACATGCTAAATTATAAGATGACAATGCACCTCCAACATGTTGAAAATGGAGATCAAAGAAGAAGGAAATAGTTCTTGTTGTATAATCATTGCATTCATTTTAGGGTTGTTGGTTATTTGATGATGCTGCTAACCAAATTCTTTCATCTTTATTTCTTAAAAGAATTGCAATGATTTATACGTAATTGAGTTGAACTGGTTATTTAATTATCTACTTTCTGGTAGCAAAAGTTATACTCTAAACATTTGCTAAATGGACAACAAATACAGAACAATTTTTACGTGCTAATCTCATAAAGTTAATAAAAATAATTAAAATTATATAAAATGGATTTCATTTATTTTTATTGTAACTCTGAAAACTAAGGCTGTTGTATGGATTCGTGCATGTATTAGCAACGAATTAAGGCTAATTAAACAAACGAAAGCAACCTGAACTCATCACCCACTTGTGATACTACGATAATAAGATTTTACAGGTCCGAAATTATGCCCAAGACCCAAGCTATAGCACTCGAAAAACAAGAACAGTAACACGGATTTCTGGACTGTTCGTCGCGGGCAGAGCTTTTGTGGCTCGAATTTGAATGGGTTTAAGGGCAAATCGAATGAAACCAACTTCCTAAATCTATTCAAGTATGATCGAAGTAATGGAAGAAGGCTTAACAGATCAAAAACAATCACCAAAATCTTCACAAAACCACTCGAAAAGTGACCTGTACGCGAACAGGTCTGATCGTGTGTAGCAGCAAGAATTCGTTCAATATAACTTGATTAAATTCAATTCAGTAGGTAGATTAATCCCAAAATCGAATAATATGCAGGTATATAATCAAGATCAATCAATATCTAATACTTCTATTACTATTTACAGAAGGTTTTAGACTTGTTAGGTTATTTACATATAGAACTAATGATTGAATACTATTATTTACAGAAGGTTTCAGTGGTTGAGCTGCAGTGGTTGATGATGCTACACAAGTTGTGGTCAGCTTGGAGGAGGTGAGTTAGACCATAGCAGCTTGGATTTGGCTGTTGATCCAGGTTCAATGTAATTTTTGATCTGAAATTTGATCTTCCATCTTCGATTTTTGCTCCTTGCGACCCTTGCACCTCGAGGAAACGGTGGCGGCCGAGGAGAATCCGTGGAAGCTTCTTGCGATCAAACTGTTATGGCCTTTGCATCGTGGTAAGTTGGGTTTCGGTTTTTTAATTGATTAGGCTGGGTTTGGTTCAAGTTTTGTTAGTTATATTATTTTAATTAGGGTTTATACAATCTAGATTTGGATTAGGGTTTTCCATTTTTGGTTAAGGGTTTAGAATTTTAAACTGTTAGATTCGTATTTTTGGATTAGGGTTTTCGATTCTTGGTTGATGAATTCGATTTTTTGGGGTTTGGGATAGGGTTTGAATATTTTAACAGTTCAATTTGATTTTTGTGGGGTTTGATTAGAGTTTCGAATTTTTACTTGATTAATTCTTGATGGTGGTACTTTGATTGTTAGCATAATTTTTGCGTTGAAAGGGGTGAAAAACTGTGTGATTTGAAATTACTTCACATGCATATTTTTTGCTATGATTTATATTGTTCATGTGATAATGACACTGATGATGATTGTGATGCACAGAAGCTTTGAATATTCGGATTCATCAGATTATGAATGGAGCACTTTGAATTAATATTGGTTATAAGAAAATATGGAAAAAAGAAGAAAAAAAAGAGTGAAGATCCATTCAAAAAGCTTTAAGTTTGTTTAATGATTTAATTGAGTTGTTTTGATTATTCTTTTTAAGGCTGTGAAGAAAATTGGGCTCTTAAATATGTTCACTAGGAGTCTACCTGTTCGTATTACACTGGTTGGGCCTATTGTAACAATGCAGTGGTTCTTCTATGACAGCATCAAAGTTCTAAGTGGATTGTAAGTTCAATCCTCTCTTTATACTTCTCATAAAGTTTATAATTCATGACTTAATTGTTGGTAATAATCGTTATGGTAATTGTTACTTAAAAGGAGGGTTATGATAGAGCATAGGGGAGCTGAACTCTCTCTACTTTCGTTGTCAGGTTCAATTTCTTTGTTTCTATTAAACTGTGAAAATCGATGCTCCAAATTTTTTTAATGGTATTTGTATGACTAATGTTTCCCCTAAATTTGGATTTAATTTAGCCTATGGATTAATTTAGCCTAATTTACACTATATGGGATCTTAATTGAATTTTGATTTGGATTTTTCCTTTAAGTGACCATGAGTTATCTTAAAATACTCATTGATTTGGATTTCCAATTGGAAGCAACTCAATGATGCTTTAGTTTAGCAGTAGTTGGGGTAATAATTCTCAACTTTAAATTTGATGTATTTAAATTGCAGATTTTCAATTTGTGATTGAATTGTGTCACCGCTAGAGAATTTGGAAATCAGATAGGGGACCGTAGAGAGGGAGAAAGTTTGAGTGAAAGCAAACGATAGGGTAAGGGAANAAGAAACAGAACACCCACAAAATTCACAAAACCTACAGTTCTTAGCTGTTTTCGATTCATATGAATGTCATTGAAATTGTCTGCCCTTATTTTGGAGCTAAAACCTTTGGGGTGTTCAGGCCTTTAATAAAAACTTCCTCTCTCTTCTTTGTCGTTTCTTAGTGAATCATGACTTGCATTGGAGTTGCTCATGGATTTCACTTAAATTTTCTTGTCAACAATGGCAGAGGTGACAAGAGAAGGGAGCAGGGGAAAGAGGGGAGGGAGGAAGAAATTAAGAGTGAGAGGGGAAAGGATATAATGATATACACGAGAAATAGTAACTCATGGATCAATCAAATCTCAGCTACAATCAACTCAAAGAGCATGAAATTTTCTTATTGTGCGAAACAATAGTCTTGTTTGACATGGATCAATTATAAATTTCTTTTTGCTTTTATACATGAGAAAGGAGGACGATTAGGTGACTTGGATTGATGATTTCCTTGGAGTTGGTGTTGAAGTTGTAGTTGTTGATGAGAAATCTAATTTAGTTTTTCCTATTGTTCGAAACGATAGTTTTCTTTGACATGGATCAATTGTAAATTTCTTTTGGCTTTTATACATGAGAAAGGAGGAGATTGGGTGACATGGATTGATGATTTCCTTGGAGTTAGTTTTCAAGTTGTCGTTGTTGATGAGAAATTCAATTTACTTTGTTTTACTTGATTAATCTGTTATTTTGTCTAAATCTCTATAAAAGTACATCTAATTAAGTAAACCCCAAATTCAATCAACAATTCAATCACCAAATTCAATCTCTAAATTGAATTAGAGATTTAGATGTACTTTTATTTACTTGCTTAATTGTGTGCATTGTTGAAGATGGGAGTAAAAATCCTTACTTAATATATGTAGTAATTGTGTTTCTATCTGTATATTTGACATTATACTTGTGCTAATTGATGGGTGTTTGAGAGCTTAAGTAGAATCTCGGTGAAAGTCCTTTCTAATAGTTTTTTGTAATGATCTTTGTAGGGGGGAATTTGAGAAAAAGAACTAATTCTGCCAAATGATAGAGTTCTTTTGAGTGGTTGATTTGTAGGGTTCTAAGGCCTAAGGAAACAAAGGGTTGCGATCTTTAAGGTATCGAATTGAAGACTGGAACTTCATGTTTTATCAGGCTATTATGTCTTTCTAAAATCTAAATGCTTTTAGATAATTGTAGATAGTTTGCTATGTTTTCTTCGAATATTCTTAGCGGATTTTGATGTAAAAATGCTTCGGAGTTTAATAAATTCAACTGGTTAAGTTGAATTTTAGGGCTTTGATTCTAATTTTTGTTTTGGGGTTTTAGGGTTTCTAATTTTCAATCTAGGAACAAAATTGGGGTTTTAGGATTTCGATTTAATGGAAATTTCAATTCTGTATTCGATTTTGATTTGGGGCTTAGTATTTTAGGGTTTCACTTTGTTTGTGCTCAGTTTCAAGGTTTCGAATTATGTTTATTCTAATTTGCTATTTCCTTTTTCTTTTATGCTTCTTCACTTAATTGCTGCAATATCTGACTAATTTACTACAATATTTACATTTCGATTTCCAGAATTTTACAAATGAGATGGTGAAGAAGATCAGCGATGGTGCAGGAGGTTAGCTTAGTGTTTTCTCATGCTTGATCTCGATGAAGCTGTAGTNTGCTTGATCTCGATGAAGCTGTAGGGACTAACCATGCTGCAGTAGTGACTGATGAGCCTTCTCTTCAGTTGGAATTAATACAGTTTGGGTCTCTAGAGCCTGTTTTGCTGCAAGTCCGACTAACCAATGTTCAATGTAAAACGGAGACACATGTTGAAAGGTATGTGTCAAACGACGATGACAATGACGAAGGATTGACCCTAGTGACAAGGAGGTGTACTAGGAAGCAAATGACTTCAAAGTTGCAACCCCCTTACCAAACTAGAGGACAACAAAGAAATAAAACTGCTAAGCGTCCAAAGAGGGGACCAAAATGGGTCACAAAACATAAAATGATGCAAGATGAAGTGCTTAAACAAGAAATTGCTGCTCCTATAACTTTAGAAGAATTCTTTCCCAAAGAGTACTTGAATGTTGTGACTGTCAACACAGTCTCAGTTGAAGTTAAGGAACATGAAAATGATGAAGAAGAAGAAGAAAAGAAGGATGAACAAGTTAATGAGCATGAGGTGTCACTTAAATTAACCCTTCAACATTCGGGGTCGTCGACGGATCCGAAGATATCGGCTATCCTTGATGCTCTCCCCACGCGTATGGGATGGAGGGAAATATTTTGTTTGCCAAGAGAAATGTGTAAACAATTGGCTTTGGCACTTTNACTGGCTTTGGCACTTCAGCAGCCAGAGCTATATGCCGACAGGGCGGAAGATGTTGGTGAAGTCAAAGAAAATTCTGACAAATGCGCGTCATGTAATAGCGCCATAGTCTTTACTGATGATGACTTGCTCATGGGATCTAAACCCCACAACCGTCCATTATTTATGACAGGATTCGTCCGGGGTCAAAAGGTCGGTCGTATTCTAGTAGATGGTGGGTCGGCTGTAAACATCATGCCTAAGTCCACAATGAATGAATTAGGGATCACAGTAGCAGAACTATCCCAAAGTCGAATTGTGATTCAAGGATTTAATTTGGAGAGTCAGCGTGCAATTGGCATAATTCGTGTCGATCTCACCATGGGTGATTTGACAACACCTACTCTTTTTCATGTGATTGTTGCTAAAACTTCTTACAAAATGCTGCTTGGACGCCCATGGTTGCATAAAAAAGGTGTGGTTGCATCTACCCTTCATCAGTGTTTAAAATACTATCGTGGAGGAGTAAGGAAAATTAATGGAGATGTCAAGCCCTTCACTAGAGCAGAGTCTTACTTTGCGGATGCCAAGTTCTTTGAGAATGATGAGGGAACTTCGTCTGAAATATTGCCATCTCAAATTGCTTCAACAGGCAAAAAGGAAAACAAAACAAAGGTTGAGGCTCCAACACTAGTAAAAATAACTAAGTCAACTGCTGTTGAACAACAAATTCTTCCGGAAGAGAAGGCCGAAGAAAAAGTTGAAAGCTTTCTTCCAAAGAAGACAGAGACAACTCCAGTTCTCCGTTATGTACCCAAGCCGCGCCGCAAGGAAGGCGAATCACCATTTGTGTTGTGTCAAGATGCTCAAGTTAAGCATAGCCAAAATCAAAAGGCTACAACTTTGGTTAAGGAATTGAAGGATAAAGATGTTGTATTACCATTGTCTAAAGGTAGTCAAAAGCCAATGACTTTCAAGTGGGTCGAAAGTTTCAAAACCAAGGACTCAATAAAGACAAGTTCGACCCAAAAGCATATAAGCTATTGGCAAAAGCTGGGTATGACTTTGAAAATCCCACGCCGATGGGAAAAGTTGTTGAAGTTAAGGCAAACGGACTCAATGGTACGCAAAAGATGCTTCAGCAGTATGGCGTTAAAGTAAATGCGCCTAGGGTAGGTCTCGGTTTTGAATCGTCCGAGCCTATCAAGATCACTGTCGAACATAAGGCAAATACTTCTTCCATGCAATACATTACAGCATCGGAATTGGATGAAGGTGGGGGTGAAGACGATGACATGCCACCACGTGGTTCTATATCTAATAGGGTAGATCCATCAAGACCCAAATCACGCCCCTCTATATTTGACAGGCTAGGCAAACGCGAAGATGTTGCAAAGAACGATGACCAAATCTTATCTCCAAAAGCTTTATGCAAAAGGGATAAGCCATCTGTATTTAACAGGATTGGTGCAACACCTAAGATTCAAAAGCCATCGCGACAGTCGGTCTTTAGTCGTTTGAAGAGTAAAGCTAATGAAGCTAAGGAAGATGATTCCAAGAAAAGTTGTGTTAAAGGAGGGTATGATGTCAGGAGTGTCGTTCCATCTAGGATGATACGAAAGCAAGAGGTTGATATCACCAAACGACAACCTCTAAAGGCCAAGGGTCAGATTGTTATCATCTTTAAGCAAGATGAACCATGTGAGGAGTTAGAACAAATTGTTACGTCGCATCACGTTACAATGCAAGAATTCTCTAACTTAGAGGAAGAAGTTGAAACTGATGAAGCTCCCAAAACATTGGAAGATGGTGGGCAAGCCACGGTGGATAATTTGAAAGAGCTAAACTTAGGGAGTTCTGAAGATCCTCGACCAGTGTATGTTAGTGCTCATCTCTCTCAAGAAGAGGAGCAAGAATACCATAATCTGTTGTCTAATTATAAAGATGTCTTCGCTTGGAGTTACAAAGAAATGCAAGGACTCAACCCAAAAGTTGCGGTACATTGCTTGGCAATAAAGAAAGGTGTCAACCCACAGAAACAACTTCAGCGAAGGTTCAGGCCAGAGTTAATCCCTGAAATAGAGAGTGAAGTTAACAAGCTCATAGATGCTGGCTTTATTCGCGAAGTCAAGTACCCAACTTGGATAGCAAATATAGTTCCTGTAAGGAAGAAAAATGGATAATTGAGGATTTGTGTTGACTTTCGTGATTTGAATGATGCATGTCCAAAAGATGACTTCCCTCTTCCAGTCACTGAAATCATGATCGATGCAACTACTGGTCATGAGGCTTTGACATTTATGGATTGTACAGTTGGATACAATCAGATTCAAATGGCGAACGAAGACCAAGAGGCAACTGCCTTCGCACTCCAAAAGGGATATTTTGCTACAAAGTCATGCTTTTTGGATTAAAAAATGCTAGAGCTACATACCAACAGGCCATGCAAAAGATATTTGAAGATATGATGCACAAAATCGTGGAGTGCTATGTTGATGATTTAGTGGTTAAGTCTACAAGAAGGAAGGACCATTTGGAAGACCTTCGCAAAGTGTTTGAGTGATTGCGAAAATGTCAACTTAAAATGAATCCTCTTAAATGCGCATTCGGCGTCACGTCTGGAAAGTTTCTAGGATTCATTGTGAGACATAGAGGCATTGAGATCGATCAAGCCAAGATCAAAGCGATCCAAGAAATGCCACCACCCAAGAATCTCAAGGAGCTGAGGGGCCTCCAAGGGCGCCTTGCTTATATACGACGATTCATTTCTAATCTTGCCGGAAGATGTCATCCTTTTAGTCATCTCATGAAGAAGGGTTCCCCATTTGAATGGGATGAATCATGTCAAAATGCTTTCCAAAGTATAAAAAATTATTTGTCTTCTCCTCCAGTGCTGGGGGCACCAATTAAAGGGAAGCCACTTATCCTTTATATTGCCGCACAAGAACGATCCTTGGGGGCAATGTGTGCCCAAGAAAATGAAGAGGGTAAAGAAACTACGCTGTATTACCTAAGTAGAACATTGGTAGGAGCAGAAGTGAATTACTCTCCCATTGAGAAAGTTTGTCTTGCTTTGGTTTCTTCCATCCAAAAGTTGAGACACTACATGCAGGCTCATACAGTTTATGTTGTTTCAAAAGCAGACCCAATTAAATACTTATTGACAAGACCAGTACTCGCGGGTCGACTTGCAAAATGGGCCATTCTTTTAAAACAATATGACATCATCTTTGTCCCTCAAAAGGCTGTTAAAGGGCAAGCAATAGCTGATTTCTTTGCAGATCATCCAGTACTCGCCGAATGGGAATTTAAAGATGATGAGTTGCCAGANATGAGTTGCCAGGAGAAGGAGTATTCTATGTGGATGTCTTACCACCTTGGCAAATGTATTTCGATGGGGCAGCTCGTCGTGATGGAGCAGATGAAGGGGTTATACTACTGTTACCCGAAAAGCATGTGCTAACTTATTCATTTGTCTTGACTCAACTATGCTCAAATAATGTGGCTGAGTACCAA
Source organism: Suaeda aralocaspica (assembly GCA_016808085.1). Lineage (NCBI taxonomy): Eukaryota > Viridiplantae > Streptophyta > Magnoliopsida > Caryophyllales > Amaranthaceae > Suaeda > Suaeda aralocaspica. Next base: position 163,088 of record PYUH01000530.1, read on the forward strand.
GCTCTTATCATAGGCCTCCAAATGGCTATTGAAATGGGAATAAAGGACTTGGACATTTTTGGAGACTCACAATTGGTAATAAGTCAACTTTCTGGTGAATATGAAGTCAAGAAAGAAGACTTACTCCCTCTCCACAGGCGTGCTTTAAAGCTACTTGCCAAGTTTGAAACTACTAAGTTAGAACATGTTCCAAGAAGTGCCAATAAGATGGCTGACGCGCTTGCTAATCTTGCAGCCACTTTGGCACTGGGGGCAGAGGAGACCATGAATGTACCTGTGTGTAATCGATGGGCTGTGTCGCTTGATGAGGAAGAGAGTGATGAAGAGATCAATTCAATATTTGTCTATCAAATTAACAAGGAGGATTGGCAACAACCACTTATAAATTACTTGGACCATGGAAAGCTACCAAGCGATCTAAAGCGCAGGAATGAGATACGTCGTCGAGCTCCTAGATTTACATACTACAAGAAAACACTTTATCGAAGGTCCTTTCATGGCCTTTGGTTGAGGTGCCTTGCAGAAGATGAAGCGACAAAAATCATGGAAGAAGCTCACTCTGGGATCTGTGGTGCTCATCAATCAGGTCCAAAGTTGCATGATCATGTCAAAAGAATGTACTACTGGCCTACAATGGTACAAGATTACATGGATTACGCGAAGAAATGTAAAGCATGTCAGTTCCATGCCAACTTTATTAATCAACCCCCAGAACTATTACATCCCACAGTGGCTTCTTGGCCCTTTGAAGCATGGGGACTTGATGTCGTAGGACCCATCACTCCAAAGTCGTCCACAGGCCATGCACACATTTTGGCCGCAACGGACTATTTCTCCAAGTGGGCTGAAGCAATTCAACTTCATGAAGTGAAGAAAGAAAATGTGGTTGACTTCATTCGAACTCACATTATCTATAGATATGGTGTACCAAAACGAATTGTCACTGACAATGGGACACCATTTTACAACAGGTTGATGACAAGTCTCTGTGAAAAGTTCAAATTCACCCAACATAAGTCGTCAATGTACAACGCTCCTGCAAATGGGCTAGCTGAAGCCTTTAACAAAACGCTTTGTAACTTGTTGAGTAAAGTAGTGTCAAAAACTAAGCGTGATTGGCATGAGCGGATTGGAGAAGCTCTTTGGGTATACAGGACAACATATAAGACTGCAACACAAGCAACGCCATATGCTTTGGTGTATGGTGTGGAACCTGTCCTACCATTGGAGTTGCAAATCCCATCATTACGAGTTGCTATACAAGAAGGCCTAACCAATGAAGAAAGCGATAAGCTTCGATTAGCAGAGTTAGAAGCACTTGATGAAAAGAGGCTACAGGCTCAACAAAGTTTAGAATGCTACCAAGCTCGCATGTCACGAGCCTTTAATAAAAAAGTTAGTTCTCGTTCCTTTCAAGTTGGGGATATGGTGTTGGCAGTAAGAAGACCTATAATTACATCCCGCAAGACTGGGAACAAATTCACATCTAAATGGGATGACCCTTATGTGGTGCGAGAGGTCTATACAAATGGAGCTTACAAGATAGTAGATAGTGATGGGCTGCGCATTGGTCCTATAAACAGCAAATTCCTTAAACGCTACTACTCTGGAAGGGAAGTTTGTTGACAGTAGTAAAAGCTATAAAAAAAAAAAGAAGGTGTTACTAGAACTACGTATGGCTTGATCTTGTAAAGCGATGTCATTGTTGCTTGCAAGTACGTAGGCAGCTTGAGTAAGTAGAAGTGATGTGACATTCGATGATATATGATGAAAGAATGAAAACTCAAGTCCAGTCAAAACAAAAACAAAAAACTATCTCCTAAGCAAGAGTATAAACTGCAAGTTCAAAACAAAAACAAAAACAAAAACAAAAAAAAAAACTATCTCCTAAGCAAGAGTATAAACTGCAAGTTCAAAAAAAAAAAACAAAAAAAAACTATCTCCTAAGCAAGAGCATAAACTGCAAGTTCAAAAAAAAAAACAAAAAAAAAACTATCTCCTAAGCAAGAGTATAAACTGCAAGTTCAAAAAAAAAAAACTATCTCCTAAGCAAGAGTATAAACTGCAAGTTTAAAAAAGAAATCTCCTGGCCCGCAAGAGTCTAAACTGTGAACGGCTAAAACAAAAACAAATAAATAAACAAAATTAATGGTGCAAGGCCTAATCAACGTCCATCCATGTTGTGGGTGTAATCGAGGACTGGTAGTCAAGTATCTGTCTCTTATGTTCCTCAAACTCCTTAATTGCTTCGGCATCCCACATAGGAGTAGCCTCCAGTTCTGCTATGCGTTTCTCTGCAGCTTGCATTTTATCCTCGAAAGAAGTTCGAGAATTTTTCTCTTCCTCCAATTTGAGACGAAGAGCCTCAATTTCCATCTCCAACTCTTTCTCTTTCTTCAGTGATGCAGCAATTCCAGACTTAAACTAACTGTTGAATTTCCTTAGCTATTATATGTTTAGCATGCTCCACTTGGTCAGGGCGCTGACGAGTGGCAATATTATCTTGTAACTTGAGAAAAGATTCAACAGCTGTGATGTAAGACTCAACTTGATGCTTCAACGGTTTGGGATCTCCCTTTAGTCCTTCAATGTCCTCATAAATAACTGAAGCTTCCTTCCGCATTTTTGAGACTTCATGGAAAGGGGTTCCTTTAAGGACTGTAAGCAGCTCTACACCAAATGACTTGATTGCACCATTAAACAGTTTGCGAGATGAAGCAGTGTGTTGGTGGCTGGATGTAGGTGAGGATGAAGGAGCAGTCGGTCGAATCGAAGGGGAGCCTATGGCCTCAGATTGAATCTCCAATGTTTCTGTAGTAGCTTCAGGTGAAGGATTTCCAATCGTGTTATGAGAACTCGTGGGGGAACTTGAATGGTTATTGCATGGCAAGTCTCCCATTACACACAATTCCTTCCCTCTCCTAGAATTTGACGCAGGGTTAACTAATGGTTGAGAACCATTAGCCTCATCAACAAGAGAGTTATCAATGTTGATCTGTTTTGTCACTTCTAGCTCAAGATCTCCTTCCTAAATGAAATAGATAAATAAATTAGTAAAGGGGAGTAAAAAAAAAAGATAAAAAAAATGAAGTACTAATAAGTTCAATCTAGTCACATGTTGAGAAGGTTCAGGGACATCATCAAAGAAACCGTCGATGTCCAAAGCGTCATACTCCGTGTCAGTTATGGTTTGCGACCTTTTACTTCGGCGTTTGTGCTTAAAATCAACATCAGATCCAGCATCACTAATGCTATCACCATCATGGGTACCAGTTCGATCTCGATTGGATTTATCCTTGGATGATGAGATATGTACAGCAAGACTGGTCATTGGTGCGCTCTCGAGGTGTATTGTGGATTTTGCATTGACTGACCTTTGGTATTTTGTGTGGCGTTGTTCCAACAGGGGCCTTGGAAGATTTATTGTCGACAACTGAAAGAAGAGCGTTGACATTCTCCCTTAGATCTGTTACATTCAGCTTTGCCCACCATGCCTTGAAATTATGGGTTGTCAAATCACGCCAATCTAGAGAATGACTTGGAGCAAATAAGCGCGACTGACTACCTTTATAAAGCAAGATATGCCAATATTCCAGGGCCTCCAAATATGTCGCATCGCGATTACGATGACAACGCCGAAGCACACCAGGGACTGCTTGACAAAAACCAAATTGCCTACCAAACCGATGAGGCATGTAAGGCTCCACGTGGAAGTTCCTACTCAGTCTTAGAACAAGGCAACTAGAGCGCATAGACATAAGATAGCCAAGTTTTGGAATCTCTAAGGTACCGTCGTCATATAAAACTTCATGGCGATTCCTATTAAGCATGGTGCAACCAATATTTATGGTGCGTCCCTCATGTATGAGCTCACATGCCGCATCCCTATGAAAATATTTTGACCCTTGAGCTCATGAAAATTTCACCATCGGAGGACCTGGGGGAGCAGGTTCAAGTTCATGATGAGTTTGAAAGTAGAATGCCAACCATCCATACACATAGTGAGCAGGAAAGTAACAATCAGTGTGAGAGGGGGATTTAGAGTTGGCGATATGGTTAAGTCCACGATAAATGCTGGCAAGCACTAGTGCAGCTAAACTAAAGGTTACACCTCGTGCCATCAGGCTAGCTGTCACAAAGGTACTCGGTCTGATGACTCCGTTTTGTGAACTAGGAAGTGCAAACACACACAACCAACATGACAAGAAGGCCGCAACATAAGTAACCTCCCTCCTCAGGTCGCCGGTAACTCCAAGTAAATCAAACATGTCGCATTCTTCTTGTGTCCATACGATAGACCCAGTTGCCACAACATTAATGTTACCACTTGGATCTTGAGAAGTCTTAGGACGGCTGTCGACATATCTCTTTCTTCTATTAGGGGGTTTGTAAACTCTTGGTTTTCTGAACCAAAAATCAATCCATTGCTTCACAATTACCCATCCGTCTGAGTTGTCACGTTTGGCAATATGATGGTAGGCCATGAACAGAAAGTCACAAGCTCTGGATATGAAACGAGTTCTACTCTTATCCTTTGAAGTAAGAGTAGCTAAATCAGGTACGGTCTCATCATATATATCCCCCACAAGAGGCAACCCCCCAAGCTTGTGAAGATCCCAAAGTGAGATGGACCACTCTCCAGTGATGGTATGCAGTGTATTGGTGGTTGGGCACCAGCTTTCACAAAAAGCCCGAAAGATACTAGAATCTCTAGAATAAGAATAAAGTGAGGCATAAACAGCTGAACGAATGGAACATGAATCAAGGATATCCCTGGAATGAGAGAGAACATCTTCAGTCCATTCCCAATACCCATCAATGAAAATTGCTTCGCCTGGAACCTTAAGACTACTAGATGATCCCCATTGTGTCGAACCAGAAATTATTCGACGACCAAGTAAAGGAAATTGAGTGATGGGTTCATTGTAGTCCCGGAGGGTGCTAGAGAGGATGTGAGCAGTAGATGACAGGTTATGTTCACTTGACACTGGTTTTGACATGTCGCTCAAAAAATTCATTTTTCTGAATTGATGACTTGACACCATTTGGGCGACGAAGTGATTTCTCAATGGCAAAATAGGTGCCCATTGAAGCATCATCATCTACATGATTGACTACAGAAAGGAAGTGGTGCTCCACATCCTTGAATTGATCCTTTTTTTTTTTGAATTCCTTCAAAAGTACCATCCTACAAAAAAAAGGGGAGGAAGTTAAATGATGACACAAGGAGCGTTGGAGTAGAATGTGTTAAGAAAAAAAAAAGGAGTTAGTCTGGTCCAGGGTTGCTGACAGTTCTTCGGCTCTTCAAAAAAGGGGGCAACCATCATTAGAATGTCAGACACACTGGCGTAGCCTAGTTGGGTTTGACACCCCTGACAATGTTCACTGTCACTAATGACTTGTCACAACAGTCGTTGATCACCCTCCAATTCTTCAAAATACATACAATCATCATTAGAATGTCAGACACACTGGCGTAGCCTAGTTGGGTCCGACATCCCTGACAACCCATCATGATAGCTCTCATCCACCATAGTGACTGACCTGCAAAGACATGCAAATACATACACCCACACAAACAAGAGCAACACAAACTACTGTGTGCTAAAATAAAGAGGAATGTGAGCTAATACCTTAAGTCAAAGTAGCCTACAATAACCAAATTCTTCTCTTAGCTTCAAATTGATGTAACACTGTACTACACAAGAAAAATACACAGGCGACTGAGTACAACCATGTCAAACAAAATTAAGTCTAATCATGCGTATAATGTATGCATACGAATATATGGTCACTCAAAGCAAAGTATAGCTTATCATACGAAATATATGTGTGGGATACCAAAGCTGCTCTATTATATACTACTTTATTTTCAAGGTAAAGATGTCAAGACCAACATGTTACAAAGCATGGAGTATCCAAGTCAATGAGAGTTCAAGGATACCACAATTTAATTATCATCATTACTATTATTATGCATGATAATTAATTCAGTATGGAACTAAAGGAAGGAAATCAGTGGAAAATATGATACTGGTTAAATTAAGAGCCGTAATTTCATACAAATAACTAAATTAGGCGTGTTAATACTATTTGGGTGGAATCATGTGTGCCTAGTCCAAATCATAATAAAAAAAAATGTTAAAAGCAGAGTTGCATGCAAAGCACTAGAAATAGTGCCACACTAAAGTAGGCTATCATAGTGATCCCTGGATGTTTATCATGCAAGGGGCAATATTTTCTTTAAAATATTTCCAATAAGTACAACTGTGGACCGTATTGATTGGATTCCGACTAATAATCTGGGTCCTCAAGGATCTTTAGTTTGGGTTTGTTCACTCCTCTATTGAATTATCCAAACTTTGTCATGGTGAAGATTATTAATTAATTTAATCATCACTTAAAATTCAAAGGCTACTCACACATTTACTCAGGCTCAACGCAAGATTGATTAAGAGGTAGTTAATAGATCATAGTATACAAGCATGGAGAAATCAAGGTTATTTTCGCAATTAGTAAGTTTTGGCGTCGAATTGAAACTAGGGTGTAAAGTACTACATATAAGAAAGGGAGGATTTTGCTCAATATCATAATAAGAGAATCATACAGATTTGAAGGTTAGAGTAAATGCCTCAATGAGATAGGAGGCAGATCGACGTCGGGGGTGATAGATTGAAACAGAACACTAATATAAGTTTACATCAAAGATAGGGCTCTGTATAACTATGTTCATTAGAAGAAAAAATTTTGTGTGAAAAAAATTAGCCTGCATAAGGTTAGTGTATCAAACTTAAGTCAACAAGTATGGAAGTAGTTACAGTTTTGATGAAGAAAAAAAATAGAGGAGAAGAGTATACCTGTCAATGATGGCAATAGACTTCGATTTCGGCACGAGATCAAAACAGAGCAATCAATTTAGAAGAATTACTTAAGAAATCAAGAGTAAATTACTACTCATACATATCAACTAAGGGAAGTAAATCAAGGTTGATTGAGTTGTACTATGAGTAGTGTCGTGAAATTCCGACTTTGGCCAAGGAATTGAATCAGGGGCGCTATGTGCTCAACCAATTAAAAGGGAACCAAAGACGTGATATTGCTCATCTATTCATTGAGAAAGAAGTAATGGTCCAGTAAATTCCATATAAGGCATTAAACAAAGGAAGGAAAGAAAGATATAACAAAGAGGAAAAAGAAATACAAACGAGAAGAAGATGCCAGGGACTCTCTTTCAATTGATGCAAATATACATTGACGAAGACGTGGTAAAGTATCAATGGGTTAATAAGCTACGTACTCAAGCAAAAGAAATAAAAAAATAAAAAAAGTCAGAAGCTACGTACTCAAGGCATGCAAATTGCAGTATTGGGAGCAAAGGAAAATGATGGCTCGTGAAGATGTGATTATGGGCATGAAACTTTGAGGTTTACTTTAATAAACCAAAGATAGCGTGCAGTTAATTGATACGGCTTGCCTAGCAAATTAGGATTTGGGATAAAATCCTACGTATTGTATCCTAAAAAAAGGATCAAATTTTATCATTTAAGGAAATATATGGATAAATATATTTTCTACGGATCGATTTTGGGTTGACAAAGATCATATCCTTCAACTTTGATATGACAAATCTTTTTTTATGACTTACAAGTCAAGCGATCCACTCACAAGTGAAGACTTCATGTCATGCATATGACTGACTGATGATCAAAGTACTTCAAATTATGTATGTGAGGTGGTCTTAATAAAATAGAAATCCGACTTTCAGATCAAGTGAGTCGACACCTAGTCACGAGCAAACACTTCAGCATGTGTACGTGACGTAGATTAAAAAAAAAAAAAGAGAGACTTCCAAGTCAAACACATCGAGACCCTGTCACGAGTAAACACTCAAGATCGTGTACGTGACACCGTCTCGAGGGGGCAATTTGTAGACACCGAAAATTTATTAAAGTGTCAAAATTAAAATAAATTAATTTTTTGAGTTAAATAAAATAAATATTTGCTCAATATAATTAATTTAGCCCTTTAAATTAAAATATCCAAATTAATTAAATAATTTGGGTCATAATTACATTATTTGGGCCGATTATATTGTTAGTCCAACTAAAATGTTTATTGGGCCAAAAAGACTACAAAACTTCCAAGTCATCAAAAGAGTCGAAGTCCACTTCTCCGGGTCCAAGATGGAGGTCAAAATCTCCTATAAATACCCATCATCACCTCAAAGGGGAGGAGAAATTCATTGGAAAAAAAGTCAATCGAAGACATTCCAAAGAAATTACAAACTCTCTCTGTCAGCAATCAACAAGCACTACAAAATTGTGCCGATTGTTCAGGGATACTCAAACACATTCAAAGTGACATTGAAGCTGGTTAACCCCCACTCAAATTTGGTTGACAATAGCAGGTGTCGTCTTTGGTTGACGTCGACAGGTGTCACCTTTGGTTGACGTCAGCAACTGTTAAATTTGGTTGACGTCGACAAGTGTCATCCTAGCATTGGAACAGAATCAGAAGGCTTAGTTTATTTTCTATAAACTGTTTACAGTGATTGTACCTACATTCAAATTATTAATAAAATATTATTTGTTTACTTAATTGCTCGTCGTTGACTTTGACTTGAAATTTAGTAGCAACAGTAAGTTATAGATTGATTTTTTCTAATGGATAATTATTCATAATTATTTTTTTCGTAAAAAAAATAATCGTACATGGCGCTTTAAACGAACTGGAAAAACATTGTAACATGTACCATGCAAGGGCTTTTACAATTTTTTTAAAGATTAAATAATTTTACCTACTTTTAAAAAATAATATGATGCACGCATGTTTTTGTAAATACTATACTTTGTAATTTTTAAGTTACTACATTTTGACCAAATCCATTATTCATCTGAACATATGCATATGAGGTATTATTTGATTCGTATCGATGTGCACTTTTTGTGATATAATTTTTATAATTTTCACTTGGACATAATTAGAGATATGAACGTTTTATCTTAAAACTCAAAAACTATCATAAAAAATATATGGATGATGCATTCGTTTTTCTAAAATATGCCCCTGAGGTATTCGTTTTTCTAAGGTATATCCTAAAGTTTATTTTGTTTCTCAGTTGTATCCCTAAACTAGCTATTGTTAATTACCAATGACCACTCTGTTAACTTACTTAACTTTTCGTTAGCAAAGTCGTTATTTGCTAGATTTTTTAATTTTTCAATTTTATTTTGCAACAAAAATCAAAAGAGTCTCCTTTAACTCTTTTGTGTGTTTAAACAAAAACACTATCAATGGTGCCTTCTTCATTCATTAATCCTCTCTTTTCTCCTTCTTACCTCTTCATGAAATTTCCTCACTACCTCTTTGTTTACTTTTTTGAGAATTTTTGTAAAAACCCAAATTACAACCTGATATCTAATATTCCTCTTCCTTTAAAAAAAGAATTATAAAATTCCTCCTTAATTTCTAACCCCAATTATTGTATAATTCATTGATTTCATTCCCCTTCAAAAAAGAACAATATTCATCTATTTCCAATTTTTCAATGGTAAAAAGGGAGAAGATGCATTAAATTAAGTATTATAGTTGCTATTTACAAGTGAATTTGAACGAAATTGATTAAAATTATCCTCATCTTAACATTTGAAATTAGACAAATGGGCGAAATTATTGAAGAGCCATTGATGTTTAATTTCTGCCAGACTTAAATAATCAATAATTTTAGAGTTTTGCTTGGATAATAGAACAAAAAGAAGAGTTAGTACTTTGAACTCATTGTAATGAATTTGCTTGAAATGATGTTGAAGATGAAGTTGGGGATGAAGGAATTGATAGCTGAGGAGGAATAAGGGGGATGAGGAGATTAGAGAAGAGGAGATGAGTAGATGATAGAAGGATGAATTCAGAAAATCCATTTTTTTAATTAAAAAAAATTAAAAACAAAAGAAAAGCAAATAATAAATTGAAATGGTAAATAAAATACATGCGTAGGTTAATGTTAATTAAAATTAACTAGCTTAGGGGTATATCTGAGAAAAATTAGAACTTTAGGACACACCTTATAAAACTGAATACCTCAGGGGTATAACCTAGAAAACCCCTTATCTTTTTTATAACAATGGATTAATATACATAATTGATTTTTTTCCGAAATTATCTAATCTTATGTGACGTGCTAAAAACTCTATAAAAAAATTCTACTTTATATATGTATACTAGATTTGAAATCAGTGCGATACATAGGTTAATACAATGTCTTATACAATTAATATTATTAAGTATAACTGATTTAACATATCAAAGAGTGTTAAAACATACACATCTAATGATTTTCAATTTTTATTCAATTCTTCAAATCTATTTCATTAATCCAATTATTGTCACATATTTGAGCAATCTATAATGTTACTCTCTAAGGCCCTATTCTTTTGTATTGACATTGTTGATATTTCATGCCATTTTAGTTTATCTCTATTAACTTCATCTCCGACCAAATCAGCTTAGCTATATAATAATAATCATTATTGTTGTTATATTATTATTGCTTCAAATTAGTCGATTCGATTAATTCAAAACAATTCAATTTAGCTATGTTTTAGTCCAAATGAACATGGTTTATTCCACTCTTCACTAGTACTCTTCGTTTAAGTTGTAGCTTTTTATACAATGTACACGATCTTATCAAATATTAACCCATGTTACCCGTTTAGTATTTTCTTTTGTACAAAATATTATCTTCATATGAAAAAATAAATGAAAACCTCAAATTGGCTTAATAATTCTTCATGCATATTTGATGAAAATGTACTCGTGTGATTCACACACATACAAATCATGATAATTAGTACTCCCTCCGTTCCATAAAATTCCCGCCATAAACAAAACTTGCACTATTTACAAGTACATCGTTGCAACATATGAGTCATATCTTTTCCCTTTTTACAATAATGTATTTCTAGTTTGATTAGGATTTTTTTTAATCTCTATCTTTTTGTTTTGTCATAAACCTAAAAAGCTATCCTTCCTCGAAACTCGTGCTATGCACGGGCTAGTACAATATCTTTATTCAATAAATTGATCTTATCCACCCGAGTAATAAATTAACAACCGTTTTTAGGATTATAGATTTGTTAAAATAAATAAATATCATTTCAATTATAATTTTTAAACATATATACAATTTTACATAAATCATATTCATCCAATTATAATTTCTTTTTCCCTCAAAAGAATCATAATTTCTTATAAGATTTTTTGTACACTAACTATAGTTTTTACCTGAACGCTTTGATTCAATCTTGATTTATAAAGAGCGAAGGGGTTGAAAAATATACTAACATGAGATCTTCTATGATTTATCTCGACGTCAACTTTTTAATGATACAATTTTTATAGTTTTTACTTATACATAAAGATATTAACATTTTATATTATTTATTAAAAAAATAAGGTGTTTAAAAGTTATATATTTTATATCAAATCACTATTCTTTAATGGATACTAAGAAATAATTATATTATTTGAAAAAAAAATGTTATCACACATGACGCTCTAAACACTTACAAAAAAAAAAAAAACTTACTTTATATATAATTAGATTACATTAGATTATAGATATTTTATTAAGTATTTGTTAACAAAAATAGACATTTAATGAGTAGTTTCTCACCATTTTGCCTATATAAACTTCTTTAATTTTTAAATGCATATATTTATACGAAATATATGTTTCTTTTCCATCTTAATATCTTATTATTAAAATCTTCTCGTTTCTATTTTTCCCCCTTTCGGAGCTTTCACTTCTACGCTGCACACACAACCCCCGCCCCTTCTTTTCTCCTCCATCGAAGTGACCTTTGAGTTCTCCCTAGAATCTTCCTCTACCTTTAGCCGCTATCTTCCTTTCCTCCATTGAAGCAGGTTTCTACGGTATGATGTTTCTTCCTTTCTGAATTTTTTTTAACGATTTCAATATTAATTTCACAATCTAGGGTTTATGTTCACACTACGGTTTGATTTAATCATCAGTGTAGTAAATTAGGGTTCGTGTTGAACTGTTTAAGTATTGGTTATAATTATTGAAGTTAGGGCAGATTATAAGGTTGCGAATTTTGTTAATCGAGAAGAATTGAATGTGATTTTTTGACAATTGAGGTCAAAGAATTGGGTGATAATCTGTTGCAGGGATTTGTTTAATGACATTTCAATGTTAGGATTAGAGAATGAATATGGACGTATACACTATGGGCGCCGGGGTGCAGCCCTGGCTCATGGACGGGCCTGATTGCTCTCAGAAGAATTCAGGAAAAATGATGGGCAAATCTAGGAAGTTTTCTGTGGGGAATCAAAGGGGTTTGATACCGGATTACCGCCATGCTGTCGAAATTACAGCTGAGTCGGAGGGGTTTGGGAGCTCAGGGCGTGTTGATACAGAGATGACTCTGTCTGAGGATTCTTGCTCTCCGAAGAGGAAGCGTATCAGTTTAAATGGGGATAGTCATGATCAGTTTGGGGTGCCTATGCAAGTTTTGTCATTTTCTAAGATGTCAAGATCAGAAAGAAAGGAGTTGGAGGTTAGGTTGAGGAGGGAGCTTGAAGAGGTTCGGGTTGTACAGAGGAGAGTTGCGTCTTTTTGTACAAGTGCGGTTGTTTTATCACCGGCGAGTGACATTCGTAGTTGTAGTGATGGACAAAAGAGGCCTCCCCTTGAGAATGTCGTGAAGCCATCTGAACATCCAGTACAAGGGAGGAAACAGCCTGTAGGACGTAATGGGGCCCGTGTGAAAAAGGGCTTTTCTGGGCAGGTTGATCCTTCGAAGCAAGTCACGTCAATAAATACTTCTAATTCGATGCTGATAAAACGGTGTGAAAACCTCTTGAGTTGGTTGATGGAACATCAGTTTGGTTGGGTTTTTAATGAACCTGTCGATGTTGTTAAGTTGAATATTCCTGACTATTATACTGTAATTAAGCATCCCATGGATTTTAGTACAATCAAAAGCAAGTTAGCGAGAGGGGAATATGCAAACCCATTGACCTTTGCTGCAGATGTTAGGCTTACGTTTTCAAATGCTATGACGTATAACCCACCTGGAAATGATGTTCATTTCATGGCACAGGCACTTAGTAAAAATTTTGAGCAGAGGTGGAAAGTAATTGAGAAAAAGATCCCACCAACCATTGCAGATTCTCAGGTGTTACCTTCATGGGTAGATGCCCCAGTACACGCCCCAGTGCAGAGTGAACTAAATCCCCATCATATTCCACCTTCCAAGAAAAAGAAGGTTGCCCCTGTGGGATTTGTGGGGAAGACAGAACCTGTAAAGAGTGTAATGGCAGATGCTGAAAAGCAGAAACTGAGCTCTGAATTGGAAGCATTAATTGGTGAATTGCCAGGAAGCATAATTGAGTTCTTGAAAGAAAACAGTTCTGGTGGTGGTGAAAATGATGAGGATGAGATTGAAATTGATATTGATGCTCTTGGTGATGATGTTTTGGTCAAGTTAAGAAAATTGTTAGATGACTACCTGTTGGATAAAAAGAAGAACGAGACAAAGGCTGAGCCATGCGAAATGGAGGTACCTCTTAATGCTGTACCGTTTCATTTTTCATTTCTCATGACTCTGTTACTTTTGAGCATCTAAACATAGATTTTGATGATGTTCTACATTGTATAATTTGTGACATGATTTTTTCTTCTTTTTGCAGATACACAATGAGTCTGGATTTAGCAATTCATCAATTCAAGCTGGAAAAGGTTAATTCTGACCCATTGAAGGATGTATTGCTAGTAGTGTTTTTTTGTTAAAACTGTCAAACTCTCTTTTTTATGTTGCTGTGGATTGATCACGTAGTCACATCTCAGGTAATGATGCTGTTGACGAAGATATTGATATTGGGGGTACTGACCACCCGATTTCATGTTTCCCTCCGGTAGAGATAGTGAAAGATACAGCCAATCAGAACAGTAGGTGCAATAATCCAAGCGCTTCCAGCAGTGACTCAGGCTCATCATCTAGTGGTTAGTATCTTTAGTAACTTTTTAACTTTGGTGTCATCTGAAGAGATCTTTATTCTATATTAGTGACAGTTCTTTGTGGCAGTATTTTTTCACGAATTTATCACTTTATTGGGTTAATTGCAAACAAGTTCTGTGCCTACTGTTTGTTAGTTATGCTATAGAAATTTTATTTATTGTTTTTTTTGTTTATAGATTATGTTGATTGGCTCATGTGTGATAACTATATTATTTACAACTCTTTGTATCCCATATTTTCATGTTTTGGTTCAATGGTTCAGCATCATCATGTATTTCAAAAAAATTAGTATAGGGTGAGCCGATATTGGTCAAATGTGATGTAAATTCTCAAACTGGATGTGTAATTGTGTAGAGAAAAAGTATTTAACATGTGTTGGAATTGCTGATTAAAATTGGCTGATACTAAGGAGAGAGAAGTAGTAGAAGAAATTAGGACATCTGATTTAATTTTTTGGAGGAAAGTAGTAAAAGAAACTAGAATGCACCTCGCTTATTTTTGTTTGTGTATGTGTTGGGGAGGGGTTGTCGTTTTAATTTTTTTTCATCTCATCATTCCCTAATTTCTTTCTCTTTCTCCATTTTTGGAATCTATGTCTTCCTTTCTCGATCGTTGTGCCGCCTCTCCATTTTGCTGCAATTGCTGCCGTTGTCCTCCCCCCCCCCCCTCTCTCTCTCTCCTTTTTTTTAGGGGGGGGGGGGAGGGAGTGGAGTTCTAGGGTTGGTTATAGACTTGTAGTTGGGTTGATTTTGTGGTTGTTGAGTAGCCCTTGGTGGTTGCTGGATTGCTAAGTGAGAATGGGTGGTTAGTGCCAAAGTGGTGGTCATGGGGTGGGGTGCGTTTTATTTTGTCGGGTCACATTTGAGGATGGGTATGGTCGTGGGATGGGATTTGGGCAGTCAAGTGATGCGTGTTGTTTGACCTTGTGGATAATACTGGATAGCAGTGGTCATGATTGTGGTAATTTGGCTGGTGGCATGGCCGTGTTTGTTGTGTTGTGATGGTGGTTTGGGCTTTGGAGGATGGCAATGTTACAATGGTAGTGGTACTTGTTTAGGTTATTACATATCTAATCAATTTGAATCAATTTAATTAACTTATTTAAAACATTAAATTTTATTTGATAACTATGATATAACCAATGGTTCTTTCAAGTATTACATAAAAATGCACAAGTTCCCCCCTACTTTTTCAAGAATGCACGAGGTACCCCTAAGGTTTTCAATAATTACATGATATACCCTTGGTGACTAACAGTGTTAATGGGAAATTAGTTGTTAAAAATTTTATGCAAATGCCCTTGAGGTTTGTATGTCATGTTTATGGTACCCTTAGTTCAATTATTAATGGGCAATGCATGTAACCTCAAATGTGATTTCAAGATTTCAAAAAATAATCGTTAGAAGTTGCCTTAAACATTTACAATCTCCTTAAGGTCATTTGGTTAATTAATTTTACCTCCTTAATATATAGCCTTTCAATAAAGGGTACCATGAACATTACATAGAAACTTCAAGCATATTTGGTACATAATATTCATAACAACTAACGTCCACTAACACCGTTAATCACCAAGGGTATTTTGTGCGTTAGCTGAAAACCTCATGGTTACCCGGTGCAATTTTGAAACAATAGAATTATAGATATATCTAGCGCATTTTGTGATGCCTCAGGACCCGGTGAAAAAACCGTATGAGCGATCATAATGAAACATGATTATCTAATTAGTATTACCGGTTACCAACACCTTCTAACAAGTTACGAACCAACTTGATAACATTGCATACAAGTGTTACAATCGTAAAGATTATTTTTGTTTTGAGACTTTCAATACTTGGAACCGAACAAGAAAACCCATTATTCGGGTAAAACTTTCCTAATTAATTTGGGACATCCCTGACAAACTAGTGGAAGGTCATTATAAGACAAAAGGATTATTATTTTGCTGCTTTTATTTTTTAAATGCCTTGGCCATGGGGGCATTGAGGCACTTGAATAANCTCTCCTTTTTTTTTGGGGGGGGGGGGAGGGAGTGGAGTTCTAGGGTTGGTTATAGACTTGTAGTTGGGTTGATTTTGTGGTTGTTGAGTAGCCCTTGGTGGTTGCTGGATTGCTAAGTGAGAATGGGTGGTTAGTGCCAAAGTGGTGGTCATGGGGTGGGGTGCGTTTTATTTTGTCGGGTCACATTTGAGGATGGGTATGGTCGTGGGATGGGATTTGGGCAGTCAAGTGATGCGTGTTGTTTGACCTTGTGGATAATACTGGATAGCAGTGGTCATGATTGTGGTAATTTGGCTGGTGGCATGGCCGTGTTTGTTGTGTTGTGATGGTGGTTTGGGCTTTGGAGGATGGCAATGTTACAATGGTAGTGGTACTTGTTTAGGTTATTACATATCTAATCAATTTGAATCAATTTAATTAACTTATTTAAAACATTAAATTTTATTTGATAACTATGATATAACCAATGGTTCTTTCAAGTATTACATAAAAATGCACAAGTTCCCCCCTACTTTTTCAAGAATGCACGAGGTACCCCTAAGGTTTTCAATAATTACATGATATACCCTTGGTGACTAACAGTGTTAATGGGAAATTAGTTGTTAAAAATTTTATGCAAATGCCCTTGAGGTTTGTATGTCATGTTTATGGTACCCTTAGTTCAATTATTAATGGGCAATGCATGTAACCTCAAATGTGATTTCAAGATTTCAAAAAATAATCGTTAGAAGTTGCCTTAAACATTTACAATCTCCTTAAGGTCATTTGGTTAATTAATTTTACCTCCTTAATATATAGCCTTTCAATAAAGGGTACCATGAACATTACATAGAAACTTCAAGCATATTTGGTACATAATATTCATAACAACTAACGTCCACTAACACCGTTAATCACCAAGGGTATTTTGTGCGTTAGCTGAAAACCTCATGGTTACCCGGTGCAATTTTGAAACAATAGAATTATAGATATATCTAGCGCATTTTGTGATGCCTCAGGACCCGGTGAAAAAACCGTATGAGCGATCATAATGAAACATGATTATCTAATTAGTATTACCGGTTACCAACACCTTCTAACAAGTTACGAACCAACTTGATAACATTGCATACAAGTGTTACAATCGTAAAGATTATTTTTGTTTTGAGACTTTCAATACTTGGAACCGAACAAGAAAACCCATTATTCGGGTAAAACTTTCCTAATTAATTTGGGACATCCCTGACAAACTAGTGGAAGGTCATTATAAGACAAAAGGATTATTATTTTGCTGCTTTTATTTTTTAAATGCCTTGGCCATGGGGGCATTGAGGCACTTGAATAACCTGTCTTTCTTTCGAGGAGCAACGATCGGTAAGACGGGAATAATATGATGAGAGATTGAGAGAAACTATTATGTATCTATCTTGACCCTTTTTATGTATTTGATAGTATTGCTATGCTTAATTTATCAACTTTTTCTTGGGTGGATGGAAATTGTAAGATAAGTCAAATTTGATATAAAGATGTCCAAGTATATAATTCCATATGATCCAGCCTAGATTTTACAATATAGAATCCAAATGTAAGTTACATTTGATGTAATTATGCTGAGCCATTAGTAAGCCTCTTGATACTACCACACTTTTCGATTCCATTTATAGCTTATATCCATTTCTCCTTCGTTATGCCTGGAAGTTTTGCTTGAATTATCTCTAGTTAAGGCTTTCTTAGATTTGTTAGAAAGTAGGTTGAGGCTGATTTGCCTTAGCCTGTGAAAGCAATGAAGTAGAAGGAAATTGTGTAGAACATGGGGAAATGGATTGTTATTGGATATTGAATTACTTTTAAATTCAAGTAGAACTAGATTTGAAACCCGTGCGATGCACGGGCTAGTATAATGTTTTATTTTAAAAGATTGACTAATGTTATATAATAAATAATATTTTGTTTTAAATCTATTAAGAGCTAATATTATTTTAATTGATTTTCCAATGTTCTTAATGAATATAAAGTTGATTATTTGATTGGAAACTATTTTTTATTTCATTTAGAAATCAAATGAGCAATTTTTAAATTCTAAAAGAATTAATTTAATTAAACATGATTGATTTAGAAAAGATAAAATCCTATGCAGTAATTCAATTCGATTAATTCTTACCAAATTAGTATTCTGAAATGAACTAACTCGGACCGACTAACTAAAACATTAAATGGACGATAACACTGAAATTTCCAGATTAAAGATGACTATAATTGGCAACTAAAAATGGAAGAAGGTGATATTTTTGATTGGTAATGGCAAAGGTAAATACAAATGATAGGTTAATAGCTTAAGGTTATAACTCTCTTGATAACTTTAGGTTATCACTTTCCAACATGGTTTTAGGCCATAACTCTCTCAAGGTTTCCCGTACAAAATTCTGCCCAATCTCTTCCTTTTCTCTCTCTCCTTATTCATACTAAAGCTAAAGATTATAACCTAATAATACTAGACTACCAATATGCTCTTCCCTAAGGTAGTCTATCACACACTCTATATGCTCTTCAATTTTGTTCTAGTTTAAATAACCCCTGATAACTAGAACCCTCATAATTGAAATCATTCGGCAAAGAAAGAAGCATATTATTCATTTATTCCTACAATACAATTATTATTTCAATGATAACAATGTGTTTGGCTTTAATGTTATACGATAAGGAGCAAAATCGCTACAATGTCCAATAATAATGTAGATTTATATACTCCCTATTCATGCTTAAAATTTGGTTAATATTAAAATATTAAATAGTTGGTCGAAAAACAAATTTTATCGGAGAGGGAAAAGATAAATTAAAAGATGATTGGTTAATAGAATCTTTGGCCCCACATAAAGATCCCCATATGTAATAAAAAATTACTCGGAGTATAAAAGATGTCCAAAAATAGAATGAAATATTAGTGACATGAACTTTAAGCAACATTCAAATGGGGAATTCAAATTTTTGCACCAGAACAATGGACATGTAATTTAAATTTCAAAGCTTTGCTTAGCAAAATATAAAACAAAGTAGAAAGATTTATACTTTCATACTTAAATGATGTCGTGATAACTAATGAACAAAGGGGACAAACATGTAGTGTGATTGAGATTCAATTTGAAAGTGGCCTAATATAATTACTTAGTAAAATTCAAACATAAAATGCTACGAAGTATAATTAAGGATTAGTGATTGGGGCTTAATTGGAATATTGGTATTTAGTTAAGTACTTCGTATTATGACTGCCATTCTTGGACATAATTGGCTTAGAATAGATAAGATTCTACGTGGTGCTCTCAATGCATGTGCTTTTTAATATTTTTTTCTAAAGATTAACTAATTTTATACGATGTCAATTTTATATAAAGACTCTATCTCTATGTTTTTTAATTTCTACATTTTGGCCAAGTGCATTATTGATCTGAACATATTCATATGAAATCTTGTTTGATTCGTCTTGGCAGTACTTTTTAATGATATAATCTTTAATTTTTATTTTTACGTAATTATAGATATTAATGTTTTTTGTTAAATCTCAAAAATTGTAGTTACAATATATAGTGTATAAATTTTTATTACATTGGATAAATATACGTGGTTTATTTTTTTCAAAAATAGTTAATCCTACATGGCACTCTAAAAACGCGCCAAAAAAGCCTATATATATATATATTAGATTGTTTAAGTGCGGTTGGTCATGGTAGACCTCTACTGGTTATGGTTTTAAGTGAGGAGTGGTATTGAAATGTACTGTTCAAATATTCGAGTTCGAGAGGATATTAAAAATGTATGTTTTCGTCTGTTATTATCACTCTAAGAATATTTTTTAATTGTCCTGGTAGAGTTGAAAAATTTAGAGCTGAAAGTATGGAGATGTACGAGCTGGTTGGATAGGAGGAGGTTGGAAAAAAGGGAGGGAAGGGAAGATATGACCCCTTGTTTGATTAAGGTTTTGAAGAGGAGAGGAAGGTAAAGGGATCCATACCCAATTTGTTCTTATCCTAATAAGGTAAGAACGGATTGTGGAATTGATTGATGGGCTGCTAAGATTTGGCTTGTTGATGAGCCACTAAATTGCCTTACCATTGCCTTTACTGAGTTAACTTGTGAAGCTTGAATAGTATGCGTGAGCTTGGTCCATTGGTCAAGATAAGTTATGAGAAATCTGTGATTATTTTGTGGCAAGCATGTTAATTCAGTTAGAATAATGTGCTTTGTAGTGATTTATGTAAGGGCATTGCTTTTGTGGAATTTGGGCCGAAATGACCTGATACTATGGTGTTTCTGACCTTTTCCCATTTTTTGTGCATTTTACTTCTATGGAGTTTGAGCAAGTGTGTGAAATTATATGAAGTTTGTATCTTGTAAACTTCTATCATTATATGGATAGGGGTTGGTTTGTGCATGTCCTTTTTTTTTTTTTTGGTGCTAGAGAGCCACAAGGGCAGGGTGAGAATCAATCTTTGGATCTCCTAGAATTGGGAGGGAAACTTTAACCACTTGAGCTACCCCTCACTCTTGGCTTATATATTTTTCTTGGTTCTATCATTCCATGTACATATAGTATGAGTTTTGATGTTTTAGGTTTTCTTTGAAAGACACTAGGTGTTCTAAGATGGTAAGGATGTTGGAGCATAGCATTAGAAGAGTCAAGGTCATTCACAAAATCGGTATTGGTGGTGTCAATTGCTTATTTGTTATACATTTTTTCTGTTTCGTTTAGGTGCAACTAAGATGATTGTCAAATATTAAGGCATAGTAGCGAAAAGGTGAAAGGGGTAGTTAACTCATTCAATTATGTAATTCAGTTAGCTTCCTAACAAAAAATAACTCGACTTATTTACCATTCATCTCGTACCAGTACGAGTCACCTCCACTACCCACTCCACCCTCCCTTTGGCCCAGGCAGTCATCATACCTGCCCCTGCACTCCCCCTTCCCCCATACAAAAAATCATGTTAATTTACATCAAACTACTAATTGGGGGGTGGGGGTGGGGGTGACATGGGGTGTTAACGGCGCAATATTCTGGTGGTTTATAGGGATTAAGGTTTGTTAACGTTCACTGGATAAATCGTTGCTGTACTTGCTTGTATAGTTCCTTAACAGCTGGACAAGATGTGCAAATTTATAAATAATATAGTCAATGGTGTAAAACATATTCTACGTGGAATAATATAATAAAAAAGGATTAAAACATTCTCATTATAAACTGAGTGGGGCTAGTGTTTTTACAAAAAATCTCTAGCCAACCTTCTTGCACAAGAGCTTTTTCTAGAATCGAATATCTTAATACTAAATAGAAAGGATAACTCCAACAATTTCTTTGTCCTTATCGCCCCCTAATATCCAGGAAATAGTCACTTCAACAGTCTTCAATGGTTATATGGGTATCCAAAATACGAACGAGATGGATGTTTGTTGTCCCAATCAAAAGAAAGAGAGGGTAGGTTAAGGAATTTTTAACAAAGTTTTCGTATTGTTGATTGCTAGGTGTAGTGCGTCTTCCGTTATGCTGCCTGTTGGTAGTCTATTACTGGGGAGTAGGATTGACCTGTAATACAAAACACACAGGTGTAACCTTTAGCTCAATACTAAATTCAAATTTATAATTGAAGCATAGTATCTGAGGTTGCATCAATCGGGGATACACGACAGAAGGAATTGTTCTATTCTAAACAAACTTCACCTTCAACAAGGTTTATTTCTTAATATACAGAATTACATTTTACAAAGATACCATGTTAGTAATACACAAAAATTTTCATAGTAATGTATCAAAGTAGGGTATTCTGATCAATAATTATTGTTTTAAAATCAAAACTCTAAAATTTGCTTCTTGACCTTGATCATCAGTTCCAGTTATTCCTTTTGGTGGACAGGTGAGTACTGGATGCTACTAATTCCAAATTTTATGCATAGCCTGACTATAATTTTTTTTTGGGTGCTGAATAGTACAAAGGGATCTTGACTCTTTAATTTTGTAGGTAAATGTGCGTAGAGAATCACCTTCATTCTTTTTTTTAGTTGCAACTAATTGCCTTACATTGACTCTTAGTCAAGAAATGTTTGCGAGTGTGAAAAAGATATAAAGAAATAGTAAAGCTTGTGGAAAGAGAGAGGTAGAAAGAGTTGACATCTTAATAAGAAAATGGGAAATATTTCAACTAGAAAAACAGAGGAAGTATAAAGAATAACCTAAAATAAAGCATTGAAATTTTATTGTCGAACCAACATGAATGTCTCGACTTTTGACCATCCTTGTAAGGTTATGGTTTGAAAAACTTCTTGCAGTGTTGGTGGGTTTTCATTTTTTATTTTTGAAGTTTGTTAATGCTATGTACCATTGGCTGTAATTTATCGGAAATATTTAGGTCATAATTTATTGTCTATTGCAATTGGCCTGCTGCAGTTGTTGGCAACATGATGTGAATTTTTGTGATTTTACAAAAATTCACAAGGGTTTGAACTAAGCTTCGAATTTCTAAAGGGTAAATCACCAAAATTCGAAACTTAGGTTGATTAATTAGTCTTTGATTCAAGCCTAAGCACCCTCAAAGTAACTAATCAATCTACAAACTCACTAGTTTAAAGGATTAGATCCACCCACTTACAAAGAAAACACTATTTTTGTTTTTTGATGTAAAACAAACAAAAGAATTTATTAACTCTCTAATTCATGGTTTGTTACAATAGATTTGATGGGTATTTATATTCATAACCATCAACTAAATTCTAACAACCATCTAACAACCCTATCAACTTCCTAACAAACCTAGAAACACCTTGCAAGGCAAGGAAAACAATAACCTAAAAACCAAAACACTTCCTTGCGCAACAAGGATTGTGTTGTTCGAATTTTAACTAGTCCTAACTAATTTAAGAAAGTAACCTAGCAACACAACTAACAAAATAACAAACCTAATTGCCCCTCAATTTCCCTCTAAAAACACGGACAAGTGTGTTGCCCAAGACTTTGAAAAATGCGCCAAAAACCCGCCACACATGTTGCTCGTTTTTGCTCTTTATGCTTCAATTCTCAAGAAACCTTTCAAGAATGGAACTTTTAACCAAGAAACCTTCAACAACGTATTTCCCTTGACCTTTAGATGCAATATGATGGATAACACACTACTATGACCCAAAGCAATAAAGCTTGAAATGAAAAAAACCCTATCAAGTGAAGTGGGAGAAAACTCATAGGCAAAACTAACTTATTTTCCTTATTCAACCATTCTTTCCTTGAGTTGCTTGCATGTTTGGGTAAGTGTGACCATGCACACACATTAGACATGAACTCCCATAAACTATCAATTCCCCTATGGTTGCATTCTTTCTTGCAGCATCAATCAAACCTTCGAAGTTATGATCATCAACACTTGTATTACAACATTGTATCGGTTACCTTTATACAATATCAAAATAATTCAACAAACTTATTGTACATTTTGTTCACATGAAATTGCATGCTGTTGATGGTTATCAAGATGTGTTCCAAACTTTTAATAGAACTAGGTAACAGGTAACAGCCTTTTGTTTTCTTCATTCAAATGTTAGTAGGATGGAGACCATTGCTTTTGTTTGGGTTGAGATAAGAGACACAATATGCATTATTTTTATGTCTCATTTCAAGAAATTATTATAATTATGGTTGGCCTGTAATGGATCTAGTGTGACTAATGCATCTAGGCCTTTCTCGTTTTGGTTAATGCTGATCTTTCTAAGGGCCTATTTAGAGACATTCCTATAGATCTTGACAGATTGGTTATGGTTATTGTTATTATGTTTAAGTAGCAGCGGATATCTTTTAGTAATTTGTATTGCCTTTTGTAATCTATATTTGCTAGATTACACACGCCTACTAGGGACAGATGCAACCATAGTTATCCTTGCTACACTATGTCTCTTCTGGATATATATATAAAATAGCTACGTATATACATAGCTGCTATTCCATGGACAACTGGCAGTTTCGTTTTGATTTCTTAGTTTTTATTAGAACCTTGTTTGAAATGCTTCAGGTGTCTTTTATGCCCTTAGTTAATTATGATCCATATGTGTGTTGTTGTCACCCACATTGAAATATTTGCTTCCTTGCTTTCTAGATCCAGTGTCTGGAAGTTCCAATAGTTAATTATGATCTACATGTGTTTTTTCTCGCCCACATTGAAGTGTTTGCTTCCTTTGTTTTCTAGATTCAGAGTCTAGCAGTTCCAATAGTGAATCTGAAGGTGCTTCAGCGTTGCCTTCTGGAAACAAGCTGGAGGTACAATTGTATTGATATGTTAGAAAATAAAGGGGAAACATTGAAAACGAAAAAAAAGTTTATTTTTAATGCAAACCTTTTATTTTTACAAGAGCTTTTTGGTTGGCTCTAATTCGTCCTCTTTTATTTTCTGCCCAAGTAATCAACCCTTGAGAAAGTCATGCAGTTTATCTTTTTGATATGCTTATGCTTATTTTCTTCCTTGGTAGCCAACTGTGGATGCCAAACTACATATAGACCAGAACAGAAGAGATGATGTTCAGGAAGATGAGAGAAATCGTGAGTTTCTTCAACTTCTGTATTTCTTATGGAATGCTTTTATAATGTCCATGATAATAATTGGCTTTGACTGTGGAGTCAAATGTACACGATTATTATCAGCTTTGGCCATAGGTGCTCTGCAGTAGCTCCATCAGTTGGTCCGGCAACGCACCCCCCCCCCCCCCCCCCCCCCCCCCCTCCCGCCTCACTCGAAGTCCTGATTTTATGTGGTACAGAATCACAGAGCAACTTCAGCCAAGGCGAACAGAGTTTCTCAGAATAAGCTTTTGTCGGTTAGAAGTTATGGTCATAAAGAGGGTAAGCATGAAAATAAATCATGATCTTAAGTTTGCCTGTTAGTTTGAGTTGCTGTCTTACCCTTTGAGCTGTAACTTGTTAGGGGAGAGTGTTCCATCTGAGAGGCAAGTCTCCCCGGATAAGCTATACCGTGCTGCTTTACTCAGGAGCCGATTTGCTGGTACAATTCTCAAAGCTCAAGAAAAGACTCTTGAAAAGGTCTTTGGATGATGTCCTTTTTTTTGTTTTCGCTTTGTGCAGTGTCATTACTTTAGGTTGTTGATTTTTAATCTATTACTTTTTCAGGGTGAAAAGCGTGATCCTGAGAAATTACGGTTAGAAAGGGAAGAACTTGAGAGAAGGCAAAGAGAAGGTTTCTAACATTGTTCAGGATGTTTCATGATTTGTTAGATTAATTGTTAGCAGTGGCCTCTTTAGTCCTCATTTATTATACTGATGGTGCGTATCTATCTTTTTGGTCGTCTCTAGAAAAGGCTAGCTACAAGCAGACAAGCTAAAGCAGAGAAGAGGCACGGAGGAAAGCTGAAGCGCGAAGCTGCTGCTGAAGCCAAAGAAAAAGGGAATTGGAGCGGGAGGCTGCACGCCTTGCACTGCAGCAGTGAAAACAAGCACATGGTACTTTGTTGCATGTGTGGAAAATTTATCTTCCTTCTATAGTTGTGGCTTTTTGAATTTCAGCCTTCATTCATCAGTAGCTTTACTTCTTAGTTCCTACATCCCTATACTAGCACCCAATTCGTTGGGTTTTATCACTAATATCTGGGGTTTGCACAGTTTTTAGGATGATTTGATTTCGATTTAAGTCGCAGGTGTTTACCTACAGGCTACAGCTGAAAACATATTTATTTTTGTAGTATATATCTCTGTTTATTATTATTTGTACACTTTGTTTTTCCACTTCAAGGAGAAATTGTGAAGTTGTGGAAGGAGTGAAAAAGGTAAAGTAAGGAGAAAGGGGTAAAATCTGAGAGGTGGAAAGAGACAGACTGTGAAGTAGGTCAATTGACCAATGTGGTAAAAAGAAAAAAAATAAAAAGACCTCTAATTGCAATTTGGTAAAAAAAAGTTGCATTGGCAAAAAAATTTCCGACAAACTAATCACAGTCACCGGGGTGTTCACATCGGATCGATCCGATCCGAAAAGTTAGATATCCAATTTTTCGGATCAGCTAAAATGTATCCTATCCAATCCGAACCAAGTCGGATATCTGATTCGAATATCTGGAAAATGTCGGATCGGATAACTGGATATCCGATAATATATGTATTAAGTAAAAATAATAATTGAAAATACTACAACTACTAAAGTCAATGAAAAATCCGATCTTCCTAGTGATCCGATCCGATCAGTGATCCGACTTATTATTTCGAGAAGCCTTATTTGAACTGTTTCCGATATTCAGATATCCGACTGAAAAAAAGATCCGTATCCGATCCGATGTGTTGGATATCCCAAACAAAAAGTTATAAAAATTATCCGGCTTGTCTCAGATTGGATCGCTCGTATCAGATTTTTTGAACAACCCTAGTCACATGTACATATTTAAAAATGTTTTTGTAGTTTATTTAATAATTAGTTCCCCCCGTTTTTAATTTCCAATTAATTCCGCCCCCTTATTTTGTGAAGCCCTAGTGACCCCTTTTGATCCCATGCTTATCTCCCTTAATAGAGGTAAAGGTCATGTTTAGTTCACTTATTGAAGTACTCTACAACACAAGCCTTGCCCAAATAATTTGGGGTCGTATAACTGAATCAATAATAGGAATCACAAAATTCTAAGTATATTGCTAATAAAATAAAATAAAATTTCACTTCAGATAAGTTTAAAAAAATATAAAACTAGAACCATTTAGTTCAGAAGGTTTTTCAACTTGAAATATAATGCAAATCACATATTCAAAAAGTAATCTTGAATCCATAATGGAATCACAAAATATCTAATCTATTTGCTTATTAAAAAAATAAAAATTTCAATTCACGTAAGCTTAAAAATTAAAGACTGGACCAATTTGGTTCAAAAAGGTAATTTCAACTTGAGATAATAATGCAAATCACATATCCAAAAGTAATCTTGATTCGAACATGAATATTATTGAGGTCTCGTATGATGGTTTTTTTCCCTTTGTCAAAGTGCATTAAATTTTCGATTAGATTGGATAGAACGTTCAGATGGGTAACTGACATAGCCCAAGTGGGAAAATGAATTGTGGGAATTTCAACTTGAGATAGTAATGCAAATCACATAATCAAAAGTAATCTTGAACTTGAACATGATATTATGATGTCTCATATGATGGTTTTTCCCTTTGTCAATAGTGTCATAAAATTTCGATTAGATTGGATAGAATGTCAGATTAGGTACTGAACATAGCCCAAGTGGAAAATGAATTGTGGGAATTAACCATAAAACCTTTTAAAAACTAAGTTAGGCATTAATTTTGTTGGAAGATTGGATGCTTTGGTCAAAAGTTGCTTAGTAATTTTTTTTCAAGAATTTGTCGGATAATGTTAATTGTATTGCCAATATATCGCCGGAGTAACTTCTTTACCAAATTGTTGCTTTGTCAATTCGATCATTTGGCCTGAATAGGTAAGTGGTAAGAGGATTAGCACATGGTGATGTCTGGTTTTCTAGCTTATTATTACTGAAATGTTTGTAAGATTTAGAATCCATTGTTCTGACATTTCCTCATTCGTGTTGCATTACATTGATTTCTACTTTTTTCTTAATTTTTTTTCCTTAATATTTTTATTTATTATTATTTTTTTTGCGTTCTACAGAGGGAAAAAACAGTGGACATCATGAGAATTGTCAGTTCTGGGGATCTTGAGATCTCAGTTCTGCTCTGCCTGATGACTTGTCAAGTTTTTATGGGCGATACAAGCCCTAATGACTCACAAAATGGTGGTCTGGGTAGTTTTAGATTCCGAGGAAGTAGTAAACCCGTTGGAAAACTTGGGTTACAGGAAAGATGATTGAAGAAGAAGAGAGGAAGTTGAGGCCCGCCCAGCTCCGAAATACAGCAGTAATGATGTTGAGGAGGAAATGTTGAGGAGGAGAAAATTGATTGATCTAAGGTCTTGATTCCCCAAAATGCAAGTCTTTTTTAAAGCAAATGGAAAACTGCTTCTTCCATGAGTATGTTTCTTTCTTCTCATCACAGATTTCGATCTTGGGTTGATGGTGGGTTTTGTTGGGGATTTTTGATCTCTGCTATGGGAGGTTTTCATGAGGAATCAATTGAGCAGAGCTTAGATCGGTTATAGTCAGCTATGAAGCCCTCGGATGTATTTTTGTTGGTTTAGTGTTGGGTTAGGGTCTGGGGTTTCATTATTTTCCGCAAATGCCTACATGAAGTAAAGCTGGTGGCACTAGGGTGAAGGTAGCTCTGCTAATTGCCCTGTATTTTTCCTTGTAAAAAAAAGAAGATTCCTTTGTAACTGAACAGTTGGACCCCCTGGCATTGCTCCGGAATTAGGGGTTGCTATTTGTTTGCTAGCGTTTATAAATGCAGAAACTAACTTATCGAACCCTAAAGTCCATGTCTGCTTCCACAACCCATTAGAAACCCCTCAATTTTTTCTCCTTTTATATATAGTCCCAGGGTATTGTCTTGTATTGTGAAAATTTGGGCTTCACTTAATTTGATATTTCCGTTTTTTTTTTTTCTTTAGTTTTTTGTTTGCTTTTATTTGTAATTTAGAAAGGCAATTTGAATATTGGCAACCGTTAAGGTGAATCTCTCTAAATTCATCTCCTCACACATGGTTGTATCTAATCATATCTAGGGAGGGCAACGGTCCATCAGATATTGTAGCATCCGAACCCCCCGCTTTGATTTTAGTCGGATTATTAAACACGAGCCGGAGTGGATTTTTTTGCTTGATTTAAGCGAGTCGTAGCGGATGTTGCCAACTCAATGATAAGTTGATAACCATTAGTAGCGGTTTATATATGTAATAATTAGTTATATTAATACATAAATATACAGAGTAGTTTTATTAGTTTAGTAGAAATAATTATACTGATAATGATAAATGATAATAATTATTATTATATATAGTAGATAATAAGGCGGAGTCGAGGATCTGGTAGAGTCGATTAATTGTCGGATAACTCGAATTATTTTTAAGCATCCGACTCCGCCTTAGTCGGTAACAGGATTGTTTTAAAAGGCGGATATTTCCCTCGGAGCGGAGTAGGTCGACTCCTGATGTCATCCCTATCATATCCTTGGTTTTGATTTGAACAGATAGGAACATATGTGACGTATTGCAAATATACTTAAAAATTTATCACCTTTTAGGCTTTTGTATTTGTTGACACTAAATTTTTTTAAGCCGCCAAATTTATCCAAATAGAGGAAAATATATTAAATAATATTATTTGTTGAGTTTTAAAAATATTAAAATATATGTTATGTATGTGAATTTTTGTGATCACAAAAACTCACAACGGTTGATAAATTAAACTAACAAATTTCTGAAGGCTTAGCCACCAAAAATTCACGAATTTAGGTTGATTAATTAGTTTTTGATTAAAGTCTAAGCAATCTGAAAGCTACTAATCAATCGACCACAGAGTATAAAGGAAATCCCACCCTCTTAAAGGAAATTTCACACCAGCTCTTTAAGAAAATAGATTGGAAATTGGATTTAAATAATCCATGCTTTGCACATGTGGCAATAATGTCCAATATTTGCATAATTCACTAATAATTGGACTTGCACTTCATTCTGACAATATTAAACCAGTTGACCTGTTACCTTCTAATCAAGTAGTAAATTGTTTTTTTCCCTTTCCTATTTTCTA
>PYUH01000530.1:192811-239847 GCA_016808085.1 Suaeda aralocaspica
TCATTTAGCAGTTTGATGAAAGTGTGTGAAATTATATGAAGTTTGTATCTTGTAAACTTCTATCATTATATGGATAGGGGTTGGTTTGTGCATGTCCTTTTTTTTTTTTTTGGTGCAGAGAGCCACAAGGCAGGGTGAGAATCAATCTTGGATCTCCTAGAATTGAGGGAAACTTTAACCACTTGAGCTACCCCTCATCTTGGCTTATATATTTTTCTGGTTTCTATCATTCCATGTACAATTATGAGTTTTGATGTTTTAGGTTTTCTTTGAAGACACTAGGTGTTCTAAGATGGTAAGGATGTGGAGCTAGCATTAGAGAGTCAAGGTCATTCACAAAATCGGTATTGGTGGTGTCAATTGCTTATTGTTATACATTTTTCTGTTTCGTTTAGGGTGCAACTAAGATGATTGTCAATATTAAGGCATAGTAGCGAAAAGGTGAAAGGGGTAGTTAACTCATTCAATTATGTAATTCAGTTAGCTTCCTAACAAAAAATAACTCGACTTATTTACCATTCATCTCGTACCAGTACGAGTCCACCTCCACTACCCACTCCACCCTCCCTTTGGCCCAGGCAGTCATCATACCTGCCCCTGCACTCCCCCTTCCCCCATACAAAAATCATGTTAATTTACATCAAACTACTAATTGGGGGGTGGGGGTGGGGTGACATGGGGTGTTTACGGCGCAATATATTGGTGGTTTATAGGGATTAAGGTTTGTTAACGTTCACTGGATAAATCGTTGCTGTACTTGCTTGTATAGTTCCTTACAAGCTGGACAAGAGTGCAATTTATAATATATAGTCAATGGTGTAAAACATATTCTACGTGAATAATATAATAAAAAAGGATTAAACATTCTCATATAAACTGAGTGGGGCAGTGTTTTTACAAAAAATCTCTAGCCAACCTTCTTGCACAAGAGCTTTTTCTAGAATCGAATATCTTAATACTAAATAGAAAGGAATCAATAAATTTCTTTGTCCTTATCGCCCCCTATCCAGGAAATAGTCACTTCAACAGTCTTCAATGGTTATATGGGTATCCAAAATACGAACGAGATGGATGTTTGTTGTCCAATCAAAAGAAAGAGAGGGTAGGTTAAGGATTTTTAACAAAGTTTTCGTATTGTTGATTGCTAGGTGTAGTGCGTCTTCCGTTATGCTGCCTGTTGGTAGTTATTACTGGGAGTAGGATTGACCTGTATACAAAACACACAAGGTGTAACCTTTAGCTCAATACTAAATTCAAATTTATAATTGAGCATAGTATGAGGTTGCATCAATCGGGGATACACGACAGAAGGAATTGTTCTATTCTAAACAAACTTCACCTTCAACAGTGTTATTTCTTAATATACAGAATTACATTTTACAAGATACCATGTTAGTAATACACAAAAATTTTCATATGTAATGTATCAAAGTAGGGTATTCTGATCATAATTATTGTTTTAAAATCAAAACTCTAAAATTTGCTTCTTGACCTTGATCATCAGTTCCAGTTATTCCTTTTGGTGGACAGGTGAGTACTGGATGCTACTAATTCCAAATTTTATGCATAGCCTGACTATAATTTTTTTTTTGGTGCTGAATAGTACAAAGGAGATCTTGACTCTTTAATTTTGTAGGTAAATGTGCGTAGAGAATCACCTTCATTTTTTTTTAGTTGCAACTAATTGCCTTACATTGACTCTTAGTCAAGAAATGTTTGCGAGTGTGAAAAGATATAAAGAAATAGTAAGCTTGTGGAAGAGAGAGGTAGAAAGAGTTGACATCTTAATAGAGAAATGGGAAATATTTCAACTAGAAAAACGAGGAAGTATAGATAACCTACAAATAACACATGCATTGATTTATGTCGAACCAACTGAATGTCTCGACTTTGCTCCTTGTAAGGTTATGGTTTGAAAAACTTCTTGAGTGTTGGTGGGTTTTCATTTTTTATTTTGAAGTTTGTTATGCTATGTACCATTGGCTGTAATTTATCGGAATATTGGTCATAATTTATTGTCTATTGCAATGGCCTGCTGCAGTTGTTGGCACATGATGTGAATTGTGATTTTACAAAAATTCACAAGGGTTTGAACTAAGGCTTCCGATTCTAAAGGGTAAATCACCAAAATTCGAAACTTAGGTTGATTAATTAGTCTTTGATTCAGCTAAGCACCTCAAGTAACTAATCAATCTACAAACTCACTGTTTAAGGATTAGATCCCCCACTTACAAAGAAAACCTATTTTTGTTTTTTGATGTAAAAACAAACAAAAGAATTTATAACTCTTCAATTCATGGTGTTGTACATAGATTTGAGGGTTTTTTTTCATAACCATCAACTAATTCTAACAACCATCAACAACCCTATCAACTTCCTACAAACCTCAGAACAACTAATACAGGCAAGAAAAACCTAACTAAAACCCCAAAACCTTCCTTGCGCAAGGATTGTGTTGTTCGAATTTTAACTAGTCCTAACGTATTAGGTACCTAGCAACACAACTAACAAAATAACAAATAATTGCCCCTCAATTTCCTCTAAAACACGGACAAGTGTGTTGCCCAAGACTTTGAAAAATGCGCCAAAACCCGCCACACATGTTGCCGTTTTTGCTCTTTATGCTAATTCTCAAGAAACCTTTCAAGAATGGAACTTTTAACACAAGAAACCTTCAACAACGTATTTCCCTTGACCTTAGATGCAATATGATGGATAACACACTACTATGACCCAAAGCATAAAGCTTGAAATGAAAAAACTATCAAGTGAATGGGAGAAAACTCATAGGCAAAACAACTATTTTCCTATCAACCATTCTTTCCTTGAGTTGCTTGCATGTTTGGGTAAGTGTGACCATGCAACACACATTAGACATGAACTCCCATAAACTATCAATTCCCCTATGGTTGCATTTTTCTGCAGCATCAATCAAACCTTCGAAGTTATGATCATCAACACTTGTATTACAACATTGTATCGGTTACCTTTATACAATATCAAAATAATTCACACAAACTTATTGTACATTTTGTTACATGAAATTGCATGCTGTTGATGGTTATAAGAGTGTTTCCAAACTTTTAATAGAACTAGGTAACAGGTAACAGCCTTTTGTTTTTTTCATTCAAATGTTAGTAGGATGGAGACCAGCTTTTGTGGGTTGAGATAAGAGAACAATATGCATTATTTTTATGTCTCATTTCAAGAATTATTATAATATGGTTGGCTGAATGGTCTAGTGTGACTAATGCATCTAGGCCTTTCTCGTTTTGGTTATGCTGATTTTCTAAGGGCCTATTTAGAGACATTCCTAGATCTTGACAGTTGGTTGGTATGGTTATTGTTATTATGTTTAAGTAGAGCGGATATCTTTAGTATTGTATTGCCTTTTGTAATCTATATTTGCTAGATACACACGCCTACTAGGGACAGATGCAACCATAGTTATCCTTGCTACACCTATGTCTCTTCTGAGATATATATAAAATAGTACGTATATACATAGCTGCTATTCCAGGACAACTGGCAGTTTCGTTTGATTTCTTAGTTTTTATTAGAACCTTGTTTGAAATGCTTCAGGGGTCTTTATATGCCCTTAGTTAATTATGATCCATATGTGTGTTGTGCACCCACATTGAAATATTTGCTTCCTTCTTTCTAGATCCAGTGTCTGAAGTTCCACAAGTTAATTATGATCTACATGGTTTTTTTCGCCCACATTGAAGTGTTTGCTTCCTTGTTTTCTAGATAAGGTCTAGCAGTTCCAATAGTGAATCTGAAGGTGCTTCAGCGTTGCCTTCTGGAAACAAGCTGAGGTACAATTGTATTGATGTTAGAAATAAAGGGGAAACATTGAAAACGAAAAAAAAGTTTATTTTAATGCAAACCTTTTATTTTTACAAGAGCTTTTTGTTGGGCTCTAATTCGTCCTCTTTTATTTTCTGCCCAAGTAATCAACCCTTGAGAAAGTCATGCAGTTTATTCTTGAATGCTTATGCTTATTTTCTTCCTTGGTAGCCAACTGTGGATGCCAAACTACATATAGACCAGAACAGAAAGAGTGTTCAGGAAGATGAGAGAAATCGTGAGTTCTTCAACTTCTGTATTTCTTAGGAATGCTTTTATAATGTCCATGATAATAATTGGCTTTGACTGTGGAGTCAAATGTACACGATTATTATCAGCTTTGCCATAGGTGCTCTGCAGTAGCTCCATCAGTTGGATCCCACCCCCCCCCCCCCCCCCCCCCCCACCCCCCGCCCTCACTCTGAAGTCCTGATTTTATGTGGTACAGAATCACAGAGCAACTTCAGCCAAGGCGAACAGAGTTCTCAGAATAAGCTTTTGTCGGTTGAAGTTGATGGTCATAAAGAGGGTAAGCATGAAAATAAATCATGATCTTAAGTTTGCCTGTTAGTTTGAGTTGCTGTCTTACCCTTTGAGCTGTAACTTGTTAGGGGAGAGTGTTCCATCTGAGAGGCAAGTCTCCCCGGATAAGCTATACCGTGCTGCTTTACTCAGGAGCCGATTTGCTGATACAATTCTCAAAGCTCAAGAAAAGACTCTTGAAAAGGTCTTTGGATGATTTGCCTTTTTTTTGTTTTCGCTTTTGTGCAAGTGTCATTACTTTAGTTGTGATATATTTTAATCTATTACATTTTTCAGGGTGAAAAGCGTGATCCTGAGAAATTACGGTTAGAAAGGGAAGAACTTGAGAGAAGGCAAAGAGAAGGTTTCTAACATTGTTCAGGATGTTTCATGATTTGTTAGATTAATTGTTAGCAGTGGCCTCTTTAGTCCTCATTTATTATACTGATGGTGCGTATCTATCTTTTTGTCGTCTTCTAGAAAAGGCTAGGCTACAAGCAGAAGCTAAAGCTGCAGAAGAGGCACGGAGGAAAGCTGAAGCCGAAGCTGCTGCTGAAGCCAAAAGAAAAAGGGAATTGGAGCGGGAGGCTGCACGCCTTGCACTGCAGCAGGTAAAACAAGCACATGGTACTTTGTTGCATGTGTGGAAAATTTATGCTTCCTTACTAGTTGTGGCTTTTTTGAATTTCAGCCTTCATTCATCAGGTAGCTTTACTTCTTAGTTCCTACATCCCTATACTAGCACCCAATTCGTTGGGGTTTATCACTAATATCTGGGGTTTGCACAGTTTTTAGGATGATTTGATTTCGATTTAAGTCGCAGAGGTGTTATTCCTACAGGCTACAGCTGAAAACATATTTATTTTTTGTAGTATATATCTCTGTTTATTATTATTTGTACACTTTGTTTTTCCACTTCAAGGAGAAATTGTGAAGTTGTGGAGAGGGAGTGAAAAAGGTAGAAAGTGAGAAAAAAAGGGGTAAAATCTGAGAGGTGGAAAGAGACAGGACTGTGAAAAGGTAGGTCAATTGACCAAATTGGTAAAAAGAAAAAATAAAAAGAGACCTCTAATTGCAATTTGGTAAAAAAAAGTTGCATTGGCAAAAAAATTTCCGACAAACTAATCACAGTCACCGGGGTGTTCAATCGGATCGATCCGATCCGAAAAGTTAGATATCCAAATTTTTCGGATCAGCTAAAATGTGATCCGTATCCAATCCGAACCAAGTCGGATATCTGATTCGAAATATCTGGAAAATGTCGGATCGGATAACTGGATATCCGATAATATATGTATTAAGTAAAAAATTAATTTGAAAATACTACAAAACTACTAAAGTCAATGAAATAATCCGATCTGATCCTAGTGATTCGATCCGATCAATGATCCGACTTATTTAATTCGAGAAGCCTTATTTTTGAACTGTTTCCGATATTTCAGATATCCGACAATGAAAAAAAGTGATCCGTATCCGATCCGATGAGTGTTGGATATCCCAAACAAAAAAGTTATAAAAATTATCCGGCTTTCTCAGATTGGATCGCTCGTATCAGATTTTTTTGAACAACCCTAGTCACATGTACATATTTAAAAATGTTTTTGTAGTTTATTTAATAATTAGTTCCCCCGTTTTTAATTTCCAATTAAAATTCCGACCCCCTTATTTTGTGAAGCCCTAGTGACCCCTTTTTGATCCCATGCTTATCTCCCTTAATAGAGGTAAAAGGTCATGTTTAGTTCAACTTATTGAAGTACTCTACAACAACAAAGCCTTTGCCCCAAATAATTTGGGGTCGTATAGACATGAATCAATAATAGGAATCACAAAAATTCTAAGTATATTGCTAATAAAAATAAAATAAAAATTTCACTTCAGATAAGTTTAAAAAAATATAAAACTAGACCAATTTAGTTCAGAAAGGTAATTTCAACTTGAAATAATAATGCAAATCACATATTCAAAAAGTAATCTTGAATCCATAATAGGAATCACAAAATATCTATATATATTGCTTATTAAAATAAAATAAAAATTTCAATTCACGTAAGCTTAAAAAATTAAAGACTGGACCAATTTGGTTCAAAAAGGTAATTTCAACTTGAGATAATAATGCAAATCACATATTCAAAAAGTAATCTTGAATTCGAACATGATATTATGATGTCTCGTATGATGGTTTTTTCCCTTTGTCAATAGTGTCATAAAATTTTCGATTAGATTGGATAGAACGTGTCAGATTAGGTAACTGAACATAGCCCAAGTGGGAAAATGAATTGTGGGAAATTTCAACTTGAGATAGTAATGCAAATCACATAATCAAAAAGTAATCTTGAACTTGAACATGATATTATGATGTCTCATATGATGGTTTTTCCCTTTGTCAATAGTGTCATAAAATTTTCGATTAGATTGGATAGAATGTGTCAGATTAGGTAACTGAACATAGCCCAAGTGGGAAAATGAATTGTGGGAAATTAACCATAAAACCTTTTAAAAAAACTAAGTTAGGCATTAATTTTGTTGGAAGATTGGATGCTTTGGTCAAAAAGTTGCTTAGTAATTTTTTTTTTCAATGAATTTGTCGGATAATGTTAATTGTATTGCCAATATATCGCCGGAGTAACTTCTTTACCAAATTGTTGCTTTGTCAATTCGATCATTTGGCCTGAATAGGTAAGTGGTAAGAGGGATTAGCACATGGTGATGTCTGGTTTCTAGCTTATTATTACTGAAAATGTTTGTAAGATTTTAGAATCCATTTGTTCTGACATTTTCCTCATTCGTGTTGCATTACATTGATTTCTACTTTTTTCTTAATTTTTTTTCCTTAATATTTTTATTTATTATTATTATTTTTTTTTGCGTTCTACAGATGGAAAAAACAGTGGACATCAATGAGAATTGTCAGTTCATGGAGGATCTTGAGATGCTCAGTTCTGCTCCTGCTGATGACTTGTCAAGTTTTATGGGCGATACAAGCCCTAATGACTCACAAAATGGTGGTCTGGGTAGTTTTAGATTCCGAGGAAGTAGTAACCCGTTGGAACAACTTGGGTTATACAGGAAAGATGATGAAGAAGAAGAAGAGGAAGTTGAGGCCCCGCCAGCTCCAGATACAGCAGTAAATGATGTTGAGGAGGAAGATGTTGAGGAGGGAGAAATTGATTGATCTAAGGTCTTGATTCCCCAAAATGCAAGTCTTTTTTAAAGCAAATGGAAAACTGCTTTCCATGAGTATGTTTCTTTCTGCATCACAGATTTCGATCTTGGGTTGATGGTGGGTTTTGTTGGGGATTTTTGATCTCTGCTATGGAGGTTTTCATGAGGAATCAAAGGTGAGCAGAGCTTAGATCGGTTATAGTCAAGCTATGAAGCCCTCGGATGTATTTTTTTGGGTTTAGTGTTGGGTTAAGGGTCTGGGGTTTCATTATTTTCCAGCAAATGCCTACATGAGAGTAAAGCTGTGGCACTAGGGTGAAGGTAGCTCTGCTAATTGCCCTGTATTTTTCCTTGTAAAAAAAAGAAAGATTCATTTGTAACTTGAACAGTTGGACCCCCTGGCATTGCTCCGGAATTAGGGGTTGCTATTTGTTTGCTAGCGTTTATAAATGCAGAAACTTAACTTATCGAACCCTAAAGTCCATGTCTGGCTTCCAGCAAACCCATTAGAAACCCCTCAATTTTTTTCTCCTTTTATATATAGTCCCAGGGTATTGTCTTGTATTGTGAAAATTTGGGCTTTCACTTAATTTGATAGTTCCGTTTTTTTTCTTTAGTTTTTTGTTTGCTTTATTTTGTAATTTAGAAAGGCAATTTGAATATTTGATCAACGTTAAGGTATAATCTCTCATAAATATCTATTCTCTCACACATGGTTGTATCTAATCATATCTAGGGAGGGCAACGGGTCCAAATCAGATTATGTAGCATCCGACACCGCCTTTGATTGTAGTCGGATTATTTAAACGGAGCCGGAGGTGGATTTTTTTGCTTGGATTTAAGCGGAGTCGGAGCGGAGTGATTGCCAACTCTAATGATAAGTTGATAACCATTTAGTAGCGGTTATATATATGTATAATTAGTTATATTAATACATAAATTATACAGAGTAGTTTTATTAGTTTAGTAGAAATAATTATACTGATAATGATAAATGATAATAATTATTATTATAACTAATAAGTAGAGAAATAAAAGGCGGAGTCGAGGATCTGGTAGAGTCGGATTAATTGTCGGATAACTCGAATTATTTTTAGCATCCGACTCCGACTTAGTCGGAAGCGGATTGTTTTAAGGCGGATTTTTCCCTCGGAGCGGAGTAGGGTCGGACTCGGTCTGAACTGTCATCCCTAATCATATCCTTGGTATTGAATTTGAACAAGATAGGAACATATGTGACGTATGTGCAAAATATACTTAAAAATTTATCAACCTTTTAGGCTTTTGTATTTGTTGACACTAAATTTTTTTAAGCCGCCAAATTTATCCAAATAAGAGGAAAATATATTAAATAATATTATTTGTTGAGTTTTAAAATATTAAAGAATATTGTTATGTGATGTGAATTTTTGTGATCACAAAAACTCACAACGGTTGATAAATTAAACTAACAAATTTCTGAAGGCTTAGCCACCAAAAATTCACGAATTTAGGTTGATTAATTAGTTTTTGATTAAAGTCTAAGCAATCTGAAAGCTACTAATCAATCGACACACAAGAGTATAAAGGAAATCCCACCAACTCTTTAAAGGAAATTTCACCAGCTCTTTAAGAAAATAGATTGGAAAATTGGATTTAAATAATCCATGCTTTTGCACATGTGGCAATAATAGTCCAATATTTGCATAATTCACTAATAATTGGACCTTGCACTTCATTCTGACAATATTAAACCAGTTGACCTGTTACCTTCTAATCAAGTAAGTAAATTGTTTTTTTCCCTTTCCTATTTTCTATATTTTATTTCCCTTTTTTGATGGAGGAAATAATTTACAGTTAGGGGTGAAAGTTCGGTCTATAGTTTGATTATTGCCCACTCTAAATCCAAACCATATATTTTTGGTCTTTGAAATTTGAGACCAATCCAATCCATATTGAATTTCAGTCCAATCCAATCCAATCCACCTAAATTCGGTCTTACGATTTTGGATTCAATCCAATCCGAATTTTAAAGATATTTTTTTTGTACAACAATTCCTGCTTAATATATTTGTAGCAATAATCTGTACCACTATCCAATAACTCACTAAATTAAATACTACACACACTTTGAAAAAGGATGATAGAAAATTTTAGGATTTTGCTAGCTTTTGGTGTTTTGGACATAACTACTTAACAAATAGTAGGCTTAAGGCCATTAAAGATTTAAAGGTTTATTACTATTCGGTAGAGCTGTTAAACAAGTCGTGTCGTGTCATTCTCGAGTCGGGTTGGCAATTAAACAGGTTGGGCACCCTTGACCCTAACCCTACCTGTTTAGTTAAAAGGGTCACACAACCCAACTCTAACTCGGCACACCGGGTACCCGGCTAACCCGGCACAACCCGCCTAACCTGTTTAGCTCACGTACTTTTAACTTTTAAGAGTACTAATCTAGTTATCTCAATTCTCAAAGGCTCAAACCTTCAACAATTATGCCATAATCAAATTTCAAAATCTCCAAAAGTCCTAAATAGTAACTAGTAGTCTAGCACTACTAGTAAGTAACTTAGTAGTTAGTACTTAAATTAGTTTCACAAACCATATAGCGAATTGTTGAAAGATAACAATTAACAAACCAAATACATCAATAACAATTAGGCAATTAGAGTTCCAACTTCCAAATACATCATTATTAATTAATATAGTGGCAATAGCAGCAAAGTCAAATGCTCGATTGTGTGCAAGTATTAGGTTGTGTTTCACTTTAGATTAAGCGGGTTGATAAAATGGGTTGCCATCTTAAACCCTAACCTTACCCGCTTACTAGGCGGGTCGAGTCGTGCCAACCCGTGTACTTAAACGGGTTGAAGTCCTCGACCCATACTCGCTAGTAGCGTGTCGAGTTCAGGTCGAGTTGGCGAGTCGTGCCAGTTTTTAACAGCTCTACTATTCGGTCTAAAGTTCGGTGTATGGTCCACCGAGGGGTCCAGTCCGAGTCCAAACCGAAAATATAAAATTTACAATCCAAACCGTATCAAATTATAAAAAAATCCGATCGTAATTTCCAATATGATTTAATTTGGTTCGGTTTAGTTCGTTATTCGGTTTTAATCCGAATTACTTTCACCCCTGTTTAGAGTATGGTTGTTATTCTCTCAACCACGACTTTACATAATCATCGGTCCAACACCTTCGTGCTTCTTCTCCTCTGCTCCGCCACCGTCACCAGCACGAACACTATCTTTCCCATCTAAAATAATTCTATGTTTTTAGTGGTCATCTAGTCAACAATCATTTTACCTTAACGATCTCATATTCCCAAACAAAGCAATTTGGGGTTCAAATATTTTTTTCTTTCAATTGTGTGGCTTTTTTGTTAATCAAATTGGTTTCGATTTGGTTGAATTGGTTTCAAATTGATTGAATTGGTTATGAAAGTGCAGTTTCTCTCAATTTTTTTTTTTTTTTTTTTTTTTTTTTTTGGTNTTTTTTTTTTTTTTTTTTTTTTTTTTTTTTTTTTTTTTTTGGTATTGGTTTCAAAATTAACTTTTTTTTGATTAAATAAAGTTTCTTTCTTCAATCTGTTGCGAAATTCCAATTGAATTTTGAAATCAACACTTTACTACTAAGAAAACTTCAATGTGACTCTGAAATAATTGAATTTGTTGAATAAATTGAACCTCGAAGGAAAGGTGATTAAAACCCACTCACTGACTGAATTAGAGAATGATTTTGAGTGATAAATGAATGGATTTGGTGTCATAGGCAACAAATTAGCCTAAAATTCTGAGATTTCCTACAGTTGTAATTTGGCAATGTGTTTGTGATGTTGATTTTATGAAATAACATGTTTCAATCGCAAATTCTTAGGTGCACCCGGGCGCGTGTAACACACGCGCAGCAGTTTTTTTTTTTTTTTTCCTTTTCTTTTTCAAAAACTGAAATCAGTTTTCTTCTTTATTCCTTTTGTCAGTTTTTTTTTTGTTCTTTCAACTTCCTTTTTGCTTTTGTCTATATTAAGTCCAAAACGATTTTCAATCATTTTCAATTCTTTTTATCTTCTTGTGGAATCACATTTTAAGGTTTTGCAATTAATTTCTCATGGATAAGTCAATTGAAGGAGGAAATGGTTCTTCAGGGTAAGATTCGTGGCTACTTGTGGAATCACGTTTATTATTTCGTTTTTATGCTTACATTGTTTAATTTAGTTTTAATTTGTGTAATTTTGTTTGCTTTGTAGAAATTCTGATTCTCTTACTTAAGAGAGTTAGTTAGTAAGTGTAAGCAATAGGTGATGAATTACAATCGCCATCGTCTAAAGTTCAGAAGTTTTAAGAAAACTTGATGCAATGAATGATTGGAGGATGAGGAGGATAAACAGTATGTGAATTTTAAGTTATGTAATTGAATTTTTAGTTTGATATTTCTTAATGTTCTGTTTTTTTATGTTAATACTCATTTTTTATGTTAGAATGTTCATATCTTTGTAAATAATGTTCAGTTACTTTTGAATGTTTATAATGTGTTGCATTTGGTTGTGTGGTGTGATTTCATTTGCAAAAATGTTCATTTTGTTAAGCTAATGTTCAATTGCATTTTAGTTTGATAATTCTTAATGTTCATATCTTGTAAATAATGTTCAGTTACTTTGAATGTGTATTAATGTGTTGCATTTCGGTTGTGTGGTGTTGATGTCATTTTTTGTGAAGCTAGTGTTCAACTGCATTTAGTTTGATAATTTCTTAAAGTTCTGTTTTTTCATGTTAATACTCATTTTTTATTTTAGAATGTTCTATCTTTCTAAATAATGTTCAGTTACTTTTGAATGTGTATATATGTGTTGATTGTTTTATATGTTTGTATTTCAGATCTGAAAAGTATTTATATACATTTCAGACCTGAAAAGAAAAAATGGTTGTCAAATT
The DNA here is from genome assembly GCA_016808085.1 of Suaeda aralocaspica. Taxonomy (NCBI): domain Eukaryota; kingdom Viridiplantae; phylum Streptophyta; class Magnoliopsida; order Caryophyllales; family Amaranthaceae; genus Suaeda; species Suaeda aralocaspica. Next base: position 205,252 of record PYUH01000530.1, read on the forward strand.
TAAATTAATAGAGATTAGAGAAAATCAGCCTTCTTTCAGTATCTTGTTTTGTTATTATTTATTTGTTTAAGTGCTAAACATTTGATTTTTTCTTTTTATTTATTTGTTTTTATTTTTATAATATGTTGGAAATCCAATTTTGATGCTGAAGTAAGATCAGTGCTAATGTAGTTCCTTTTGAGGGAACAAATACTGAATCACATGTAGAAGATGAAGGAGATGTGGGTGCTTCATCTGCTTGTTGTTGGGAAGAAGAGGAAGCATGTGCAAGTAAAGGTGCATTAAAGAAAAGGTTAAGCGTGAATTAAGCTTGATCAATTGGAAAAGAGGTTAAGGCCTCTTTTAAAAAAATGCTGAACCAAAATCTCTTCCTAAACCAAAGGACAAAAAACCAGTGATTCTGATGAAACTAAAAATTGGTAGTTTCGAAGAAGAAACCTGTTAAGAAGTTGATTCAACGAAAAAAAGTGGTGATAAAGATAAAGGGAAAGGGAAAATGGTAATTATTGATTATTTTTAATATGTTCATTTTTATAGTTGTAATGTTCATTTTGTTATTGTTATTATTCAGTTTAGTTATTTATAATGATTTCATTTTCATTGAAAGTGATTTTCATTTTCTTACTATTAGTGTTCATATGTTTTGTACTGTTGTTCATTTTTTTAACACTGAAGTCCATTTTATAATACTTAGTATCATTTTTGCATTGATAATGATGTTCATTTTTTAATACTAATGTTCATTTGTTAAAAGTGTTGATCATTTTATTATGTTACTGCTCATTTGCAGCTTTTTATATTGATGGTTCATTTTTCAAACATTGATGTTCATTTTCTTATACTTATTGTTCATTTTAGCAATGATAGTGATGTTCATTTTTAGCATTGATGTTCATTTTTTTAATACTAATGTTCATTTTGTTAAAAGTGTGATCATTTTATTATTGTTACTGCTCATTTGCAGCTTTTATATGGTTTCATTTTTCAAACATTGAGTTCATTTTTATACTTTGTTCATTTTAGGAATGATAGTGATGTTCATTTTTTTAGCATTGATGTTCATTTTTTTTAGCAGCTTTTATATTGATTCATTTTTCAACATTGATGTTCATTTTTCTTATACTTATTGTTCATTTTAGCAATGATGTGATGTTCATTTTTTAGCATTGATGTTCATTTTTTTAATACTATGTTCATTTGTTAAAAGTGTTGATCATTTTATTATTGTTACGCTCATTTGCAGCTTTTATATTGATGTTCATTTTCAAACATTGATGTTCATTTTCTTAACTTATTGTTCATTTTAGAATGATGTGATGTTCATTTTTTTACATTGTGTTCATTTTTTTAGCAGCTTTTTATATGATGTTCATTTTTCAAACATTGATGTTCATTTTCTTATACTATTGTTCATTTTAGCAATGATAGTGATGTTCATTTTTTAGCATTGATGTTCATTTTTTTTAGCCATGTTACTTATTGTTTGTTTAATTTGTTACTGTATACAAGTTGTTTCTTGTCGAGATGCTGATGGTGATAGTGATGCTGAGGTTGTTGAAACTGAAGCCTTTGATAAAGATAAGGCTGCAGTTAGGGGTGGTGCTATGAAGTTTAGGAAGTTTGTTGATAATTTGACTGAAGTGAAGAAGCAGGCGATTGAATCTATTGGTTTTCATCATTTGTTAGCCATTGATTTTCCTACTTCCGACCTTGTTTTCAATGAGGATTTAATTGGTTGTTTTGATGAAGATTGTAGTTCTTTTGTTTTATCCGGTAACAAGAGCTTTGATATTTCTGCTGATGATGTTGAATTGGTTTTTGGGATTCCCAAAGGAGAAATTGACATTGTTGAGCCGATAGCTAGAGATTATTCTGATGATTTTGTTAATTTTTTGGCTGAGTGGCGTGTGTTTTGGGGATTACCTCCCCATAAGGGCAGCCCATTGCTTAGTGCTATGATAGATTATTACTCTGTAGAAGCTAAAAACAATCCGCCTGACAACAAGTTCATCATTGATTTTGTTGTTATTGCTGTTAATTGCTTGTTTGGGGGATCAACTAATGCTTATGTGAAATTCAACTTTCTGTACTCTATGTTGACTGTTGAAGTTATCCCCCACTTGAATTGGTGCAAGTATGTGCATCAAAGTCTTATCAATGCTTGTGTCAAGTATAAGAGCAAGAAGAGTTCTTTCAATGGTCCTCTCTCTTTTCTCACTGTAAGTATTCCTAATGCTCAATTATATAAAATTGTTGTTCAGAATTTTTGTACTAATGTTCATATAACAATTCTGATATATATCTTTTTTGTTTTATTTTGTTTGTAAAGTTCAAGTAGTTTGCAGTAATGTTCATTTATTTCTTGTTGAAGTTCATTTTTATAAAATGAATGTTCATGATTAATGACACAGTTTTGTATTGTATTTGTAGATTTGTTATTTTGATAGAGTGAGGAGACTAGGTATTGAACATCCTAGAACTTTTCCTCTAGTGAGAGCTTGGACGAAGCAAATGATAGTTGATAGAATTCAGATTGAAAAGAGCAATGGAGTTGGTAAAGGTTTCATTCTTCCCCCTATTTCGAAACCTGCTCCAGTTGTAAACGAGAATTTGGGAGGCAAAGGGGAAGGTGAAGTTGCATCTGACAACAATTTCAAGGTAAAATACCTTTTATTTAAGAAAATAATATTGTGTTCAAGTTGTAATTTCCAATGTTCAATTTTATTGAATTAATGTTCATTTGTTTTGTAGGTTATTCTTAAAAGATTTTTACAGTTGTTGACAACTATTGGACCTCAAATTACAGCTCTTAGTCAATTACTTGAAGAAGCTCAGTCATTGTTTCCTGATGTTTCATTGTCTAAGGAGTTGTCAAAATACATTGAGGAGAGAGTGAAAGAAGGAAAAATGCAACATTCTTTACTTAGTCAAAGCCAAGAAGTTTATGAGAGTGTTAGTTTCTTGGCTGAGATTGATGCTATTGAAAAAGAACTGTTAGCAAAAATGAAGAGAATGGAGGAGAACAAGGGTAGGAAGGAGAAAAGGAAGAAGGAGGTTTTAGTTGATAAGGAGGATGTTGATCCTCAGAATCCTTTTGACATAGGTTTTAGATATGTGACTCAATCTACCCCGTCTTCTGATGATGAAGGACCTAGTTCTCCAAAAGGAACTTCTGTAAAATTTGTTGATCCTTCTTCTCCAAAATCCAATATTAACACCAACCTTGAATTGGCAACACCTACTTTTCTGAATACTGATGATGTTGTCAGGTGTTTTGACAGTGAAAAACAAAAGAATGTTGTTGGTTCGGATGAGGATTTTGGTTTGACTGATAGTGAGCTTGTTCAGTCTGTTTTGAATGTTTTGTCCAAGGGAAAAGACAAAGTTGAAGAAGAACCTGCTGGTGATATGGCAGCTGTTATTGAAAAACCAAGGGAAAAACTACCAGTTCTTAGGTAAAATGAACATTTATGTTTTTATTTTGAACATTTATTTTTCTTCACTGAACATTGATTCATTGCTTATGTAAATGAATATTTATATTTTTATTTTGAACATTTATGTTTTTGAATTGAACTTTGGTGTAGTTACCTTGAACAATGATGTTTTTTGGTCATATAGTTTTTTGGTGAACTTTAATGTTGTTATTTGAACATTAATGTTTTAAGATTGAACATTTATGTTATTATTTTGAATATTATTTTGAATTTATTCATATAGATCCAAAAGAGCTCGTGTACCATCTACAGCTTATGGATCTCCATTCCTGGTGAAGTATGTTGATCTTTTCAAAGACTTCAATACTATGAATGTTGCTGTTAGTGATTATGCCTTTGGTGTTGGAGAAGATACGTGAGTTATTTATTTTTGTAAATTTTAAATATTTTATGAATTTTAGATTTTGAATTTAATTTCTTATCATTTATTTCTTGTTTTTGTAGGGAAGTTTTATTTTTTGATGGTGAGAATAGTATTAGTAGAAATGAAATGGCTACTTTGGGTGAAGAAAAAGAAGTAATGAATTGCATCATAGATTCTTGGTCTATGAATCTGAATTTTGGAATTGTTAGTGAAAATGATAGACCAAGAAATACATTTTACTTCAGCACAATGCCTTTTGTAAGTTAATTCAATTTTGTTCTTATAGTTGTTCAGATTTTTAAAGTAAATGTTCAATAGTTTTATCATTTCTAATTTTTCTCCTTATAACATTATATTTGTTGTAGTTGATGATGTGTACAAAGGAAATTATTGATTTGGAGACTCCTTTAGAAGAGAAGGTTGAAATTACTCTATGCAGAATGAATGAAGAGTTTCAAACTGCCAATGTCACTAATATTGCTGTTATCAGAAATGTAATGTTCATTTTTTTCTGTTTAATGTTTTTTTTTTTTTTTGGGAAGTGAATACAAGTTGCTGGATGATAAATTGTTTTTGTGTTTGTTGCTTTTATCAGTTTGTGTTTCCTGTTTGGTATTCTGGGCATTACTATATGCTTTGGATTAGTTTGGATGAGAAGCTTATTAAGATTGTTGATAATAGAAAACTTCCTGTTGGTGTTACTGTTGACAAAAAATATGGTCATTTACCTGATACTGTGGTAAGTATTTCATTTTCTAATGTACTATTCATTTTTTGGATATTAATGTTCAGAATTTTTATATAAATGTTCATTCATAATTTTTTGAATTTTTTAATATTTGCAGCTGTTTGCTGTTGATAGATTGCTGCATTCTAAGGGTTTGTCAGAAATTGGGTCTATTTCCAGATTTCAACATAGTCTGATCTTGATGTCTTGGAGGAATTCTAAAGATGTTGTGAATTGTGGTGTTTATTTAATGCATCACTTGGAAACTTACAAAGGAGAAGATGGTGATTGGGAATGTGACTTCTCAAACTATAGAGCTTTGGTAATTTTATATTCATTTATTATTGATTAATGTTCAATTTATGTTTCTTTATATTCATTTCATTGTTTAAATGTTTTTCAGAAAGAAAAGTTGGTTAAGTTACGTGTTAGATACTGCTACCAACTTATATTGCATAGGCGCAACAAGTACAAGTCAGAAGTTCTTCACAAAGTGAGAGCAAGATGAAAGATTTAGTTGATTAGAAATTTGGAAGTTGTAGAACAATTTGATTAGCTTTTGTTGAAAACAATTTGATTAGTTAGTTTGAAAACAATTTAGAAATTTAGTATTTTTAGTTTGCTTATGTATAGTTGTGTAGTTTAGTTTATGACTTTTAATGGTATTTAGTATGTATAGTATGCTTATGGATAGTTGTCTAATTTAGTTTATGACTTTTAATGCTATTGTTCATTTTTTAGTTCTTGATGTTCAGTTTGCTAATTCATTGATGTTCAGAAATTACAATTAGTATGATGTTCATTTCTTTATGGATGATGTTCATTTTGTGACTGTTGTTGTTCATTTCTGAACAATTTGTAGTAAAAAATTACAAGTAGTGTACTATAGTTGTTCAGAAATTTTACTTATATGTTCATGTCTTCTGTATCAGTGTCCACTTCTAAATAATAATATTTAAAAAAAAAAAAAAATTCACAAGTACAACCATTTTTGATGCACTAGAGGTATTATATAAAAATCAATATTATAAAATATGTAAACGTATCTATTTGTTTACAAAAACTACCTATAATTTGGATCAAAGTATGACAAAAGTGTACTAAAAAAAGGATCAACTCTAGAAATTTCTTCATATAAACTATAAGATATATCTGGTTGTGTTGTTGTTTGTTGTGGATCTGTTGTATGAATATATGGTGTGTATGGAGTTGCATTTTGTTCTTCTCTGTAGTTGTCACTTGAATTTGATGCCGAGGTTGCATTTTGTGGTTGTTGTTTCTTGTTTGTTGAACTTGATGCTGGGGTTTTCTTTGATTTGCCTTTTGCTTGTGTATTTTGTACAACTGGGATTGCTGCTGTTGCAGTAGTTGATTGACTAGTTGCTACAAGATGTGTTAATCCTGATCTTGGAGTTGTTGGTTGTACATAACCATAGGAATTTGGATCAAATTCCTGCATACATAAATATATGTAATTGTTCATATCAAATGATAAGATGTTCATTCTGTATACAATAATGTTCATTACCTTCAATGCATATTGTGCTGCTGCTTTTGTGTAATCTATGAAGAGTGCTTGTCTTTTCTTCCAAGATTTTGCCCTGTTTCTTGCCTTCTCAACTGCACCTTTTGGTCTAATATTCCTCTCATAGTTTTTCTTAGGCATTGGTGGATCCTGTATGCAATAAAACAAACTTTATATTAGTGTTCACAATTTTGAATAAAAAAGTTCAGAAATTACTTAGTAATGTTCAGTTTACCTTGATTGCCAGTTTAGATATATCTATTGTTTCTTCTTCAATTTTCTGATCAAAGTTAATTTTCCCCATCATGCTTTCAATGCTTTCTTTCAGTGACGTCAAAGTCTTATCTATTTCTTTTCTGCATATTGGTATCTGTTGGCATGCTGTGATCAAGACGACAAGAAATCTCAGAGTTTGTGCTCTCCAAACTGAAGCTTGGACAATGTTATTTGTTCCATTTTCTTCCTCTTGAGAATGAGTTGACATAGCAGTCTTCAACCATCTCTTCAATGTGTATCGTTCTGGAATTCTTTCCACATTGTGCATGTGGTATATTCGTAGTGAATGGGAACAAAGTATTCCCATTTCACTGAATAGATTGCATGTGCAATTCACCTCATGAGTGTGCTTGTCAAATACAACTTGTTGTCTCATAAAATCTACATTTGGCCTCCAAACATAGAAAGATACAACTTGAGATTTATCATTAATTGATAAATTGTTGCAAGCAGTTCCTTTAATGAACTCATCTTCAAAACACTTGTATATTTCAGCGGTGTATATCTTTCGAGCATGCTCAAGTATACTGATATTTGCAAACACCAAGTTTCTATTCCCTTTGATAGTGTTAAAGTCTTCTCCATTTTCCTTACTTCTCCATTCAGATACCACATCAACAAAGCAATTGTAAAAGTCAGAGAGTCCTATGGTCTTGGTTAGCCTCTTTGATACAGACTTGTTTGTCGTTTCACTTCTTTGAGATGAAAGTATACCCCCAGAGAAGTACTTTTTTGAAAAAGCAGGACACCATTGAAATCTATCTGCCCATAATTTTTGCAGCCACTCATTATCGGCGCAATTGTATTTTATCAGCATTCTGAAAAAATGAACAATCTATATTAAATATCTGAACATTAATGAAAAATAAGTGTTTTCATATTATTGGAATATTGGATTTAGACTAATGTTCATTTATATGCCATTAATGTTCAGATATCTCTACTGAAATTTCAAAGAATAATTTAGAAGTTAAAAACATACCTTGACCAATAGTGGTCGAATTCAGCTGGCGTTTCACAATACTTCAGAATAAGGTTGAATATGTTGTTGAAGCCATCCAAGCTTTTCAAATGACCAATGTGTTTTGCTGCATTTTGAGAAATATGCCATGTGCATAGTCTGTGATTTGTGTTTTGCTGAAATACTATTTTTATTGCAGCAGCCATTGGTGCAGACTGATCAGTCATTATTGTTGTTGGATGTCTTCCTCCATTCGCACTGAGAAACGACTCGAATAGCCAAATGAATGATTCAATTCTCTCATTGAAGACAAATCCCATTCCAAACATCACATTTGAACAATGATGATTCATTCCAACGAAAGGAGCACATATCAGTTTATACTTGTTGGTTCTGTAAGTTGTATCAAATACTAGCAAATCGCCAAATGCTTCATAATCTCTTTTCATTTTGGTATCTCTCCAGAAAATGCTGATTAATGTTCCATCTTCATCCACCTCAAATTCATAGAAGAATTCTGGATCCTTTGATTGCCTGCATAAAAGTTAAGAAAATATGCATAAAAGTTCAGCTAGTTTGCGTAAAAGTTCAGATATAGTTTTAATATCCTTTGATTGTCTGCATGTTTTTAATGTTCAATTTTGGCTAAAACATGTTCAAATAATATGCATAAATGTTCAGATATACCTTTGTGCTAACATTTTTATCAAATTTTTGCAGTCTGCTCCACCTATTTCTTTCTTCTTCTCTATGGATAATTTATTGTAAGCATCCTTCCCAGTGAATCCTACCATTGGAGATCCTCCTGCTTCTTTCCTCATTACACGCATTGCATCTGCAATTTTTACTCCACTTGCTTTTAAAGTGCTCATAAATTGTAGCTGATTATCTGTTATTTTTCTTTGAGATCTGAGATAGTGTCTCTTCTCAATAGGTATCATTGGGTGGTTATGTTGCATATTGTGCCTTGAACATGTCCATTGCCCTTGTTTATCAATGCTGAATTGAACAAAAGCATTGCAGTTTGTCCTTGTGTCTGCTTTTTCAAAAGACCTTTCTTTCTTAATTTGATCATCCTTTCTGCCAGTATTAGAACAAACAAACTTCCTCATTGTCCAACTTCCATCAGCACGCAACCTCACTTTATCTTTTCTGATGCTGAATCCTTTTCGAAAAGCATATTTGTTATACAAATCAAATGCTTCTTCATCATTGTTCACTTTTACATTCAATAATTCAGATTCATCAGCTTCATTCACAATCATTTGGATTGAATCATCTGCAAAAATCGAAAACATTACAATTATTAAGCTGAACACTAACTCATTGTACAACAATTAGAAGAAAATAACTGAACAACAATTCATTTTTTCTGAATGTTCAGAATTTTTATGAAAAAGTTCATAAATAATATTATACCAATTACTACAAAAAACAGAACAACAATTCTTTTTTTGTGAATGTTCAGAATTTTTATGAAGAAGTTCAGAAATATGATTACATCAATTACAAAAGAAATTGAACAACAATTCAATGTTACTAATGTTCAGAATTTTTATGAAAAAGTTCAGAACAACATATTTATATAGACGTTTTATTTCTGAACATTAATTCATTTTTTCTGAACATTTGTGAATCTTCATCAGCATATATGCAGAATTTCAGAACAATAATTTCTGAACTGCAGTTGAAACTTTTTGAACGTTTATTAAATGAAATTATGAAAAATTTGACGAAAAGTATAACTTACAAATTTCTGTAAAATCTTCATTGATTACTTCTTGTACATCGTCTATTTTTGTGTTGTTTTGGTTTGTATTTCTTTGATTTTCTGTTGAATCTTCCATGATTGAAATTCTAGGGTTTGAAATTAGAGAGAGAATTGTTTTGATTTTGAGAGAAAGAAGAGAGAGAATCAGCGAGGAAGAAGGATGATTTTAAAAAAAAAAAAAAAAAAAAGGCAACAAACTGCTTATTTATAGCAGTTTGTTGCTGCAGTTTTTGGCAAGCCCAAAACTCTGCGTTTTACACCAGGAGCACCTAGAGGAAGGTGCTCCGGGTGTAGGTAATCCCGATTGTGTTTCAATGCGGTTAATTTATTTGATTTTATTTTTTTGTAATTAAATAAAATAATTATATCAAAAGGAACTGTATGTGGATTGAGGATTTTCGGGGCAGAAGAATGAAACTGAAATTTTCACTTGTGCAAAACAATATTTGCTGACCAAAAGCATATTTCAATACCCACACCAATATTGCGAGGACTTTAGAACATAAGATTAACATGAGAAATTCTAAATTTATCAATGTTATAAATTTACCCAAAAAGCATATTTCAATACCCACACCAATATTGCGAGGACTTTAGAACATAAGATTAACATGAGAAATTCTAAATTTATCAATGTTATAAATTTACCCAAAAAGCATATTTCAATACCCACACCAATATTGCGAGGACTTTAGAACATAAGATTAACATGAGAAATTCTAAATTTATCAATGTTATAAATTTACCCAAAAAGCATATTTCAATACCCACACCAATATTGCGAGGACTTTAGAACATAAGATTAACATGAGAAATTCTAAATTTATCAATGTTATAAATTTACCCAAAAAGCATATTTCAGTACCCACACCAATATTGCGAGGACTTTAGAACATAAGATTAACATGAGAAATTCTAAATTTATCAATGTTATAAATTTACCCAAAAAGCATATTTCAGTACCCACACTAATATTGCGAGGACTTTAGAACATAAGATTAACATGGGAAATTTTAAATTTATCAATGTTATAAATTTGGTAAATTTATAACATTGATAAGCACTCACATGTAATGGGTCCCATGTAAGAAATGTGAGGGGCCCTCTATTTTTGCTTGTTTATTAACCTCACAATTGCTTAATATACTTCCTTAAGTTTATCAATGTGATAAATTTAACTTCGCTCGATTAACACTAATAAAAGATTATACGGAGTACAATACTTCATAATTCAATTGTTGACCTAAATTTGCCTTGTACACGCAATTGATGCCATTGCTGAGGATGGGAAGATAAATTTGAAAAAAAAGATGATGATGAAGATTATCATAACAGGAGAAAAACCAGAGACTGATAATGAGAACAAGGAAGGCATATATGGGGAGAGTGGAAGAGGTGTGTTACCTAAAGATAAAAAGTGAAAAGTCAAAGTTAATTTTTTTTCTTTTCTTACCTCCAAATAGAGTCTTCCACCGGTTATTATGGGTAGGTATTAAGTTAGGTTCATTTTATCAGATACATGTGCAAGGTCAGATTATTAGTGGATTATGAAAATGTTTGATTATTATTGTTATATGTGCAAAAGGTTGATCCATTTTTTCAAACAAATTTTTTGTTTTTATGAGCAAACCATATAAAACTTTTATCGGATCTCAAAGCATGGTTTTCTATAATAGAATTAATGGGTATTTATAGTCATCACCATCAACTAAATCCTAACAAACAAGTAACAACCCTACCATATCCTAAACACCTAGAAACAATCTTGCAAGGCAAGGAAAGCACAAACAAATCTAACCTCCTAAAACCAGAGCAACTCCTTGTGCAACAAGGCTTATGTTGTCAGTGTTTTTGAGCAACAACCTATCGAAATTAGGAAACTAATTTGACAACCTAACTAAAATAATATAAAACTAAAATATCTAGCAAAAACCCTCCAAAAATACCACGGAACCCAAGGTTGCGCAACAACCATGTTCACAATCAAAAATCCTGCCACAATGTGTTGTTTGATTTTTGTTTGTTTTCTTGATTTTCACTTCAAACTTCATGAAACCTTTCAAGATTAAATCTTTTAATAAAGAAACTTTCAAGAAAGCATTTCCCTTGACTTTTAGAGGATTATGATGGATGACAAGCTCCTAAAACTCCAAAGCAAATAAGCGTAAAATGGAAAAAAATCCTATTAAGTGAAATGGGAGAATACCCATAGACAAAACCAATTTATTCCCCTTATTCAACCATTTCTTTCCCTTTATTTGAGTGTTATGCAAAGTTTTTGTGACCATGCACACACAAATTCCAATCTTAAATACGCCTATTAAAATCTCCATACACAATCAATTCTCGTATAGTTGCATCCTTTCTTGCAACTTCAGTCAAACCTTCGAAGTTCTGATCATCTATACTTGTATCATCCTCCCCTTTTTCAAAAGAGTCTGTCGTCAAATCCCGAATTTGATCATTAGAACTAAGGAGATAAGTCACAAATGTTGAAAGTAGCATGTATTCTATATTTTCCTAGAAATTCTAATTGATAAGTATTATCATCAACCTTCTTCAAAATCTTGAATGGACCATCACACCTAGGCATGAGCTTGTTCTTACGTTGAATAGGGAACCTTTTCTTCCTTGGGTGTAGCCAATTGTAACACCCTAGAATTTCCTAACTATTTTTGGAAAACATTTATTACAATACTACTACTAATTCAGGAGAAACCAAAGTATTACCGCTATTGTGATAACGGCTAAGACTATTATCAAAGTACTACAACGGAAGAATCCTACTTAAAACAACTTAAAGTCAACTTCAAAATCGTTTAGTAAAATTAAGTCTATAAACTTTATTACAACTTAGAACTGAACCAATGGCCCATCAAAACCAATCTAGTTTGCAAACTTAAAACCAACGTTAGTCCAATGGAAATAAGAATAACAGTAATTGTCATAACCGAATAGTAAAAGAAAATGTCCAAAACAAAAGAACGAAGAATGGCTGCCAAGAACTCTCTGCACTCAATACCAGCATGATTGACTATGCCCATCTGTACCTGTTGCTTTCTCTTTATTGTAGACTTCTACTAGCTAGCAAAATAGGTAGTCATAAGGCCAAGACAAAGACAAGGCCATGCACACAAAACACGTAATCGGCAAAGATGAGTACATAACTACAAAAGACTATGCAACACACTAGCGTGAATAGCCCTAGGCAAGAGCATAATTAAAACATATAGTCTTAACGTTTACCATAAACTTGCACCTGTAACAATTATTCACATTATTTTAAAATTTGATTTTAGTCATCAACTTTGGATCTCGTACCGAACGGTCTTCCTCCTATAACAATTGCCTAATGGGAGCCAACTTCGGAGCAACTCCAAGAAGGTATTACCTATGTCACATAATGTGACAAAATTCCAGTGCATTAATAATTAATAAGAAGTACATCGTCTTGTACCCCGATCAGAAGTCATAGGTTACTATTTCAACAAATTCCCCCATAGTTCATACTCAAGGTATATACGTTCCAAGAGTTTTGGTGCGAATCCTCTTTCATTTTACGTGCTTAAAATTTAATAACTTGTCTTGACTCACATGTAGCATACATACATAACAACATAAACAAACATGAACACTTTATTAATTAATCTTCATTGATTAGTGATCACATTATTATCAACTCTTCTTTATTACTTTCCTTCCTTGTCTACACATCAACTGTGAGTGGATTCCTTTCCAAGTCCACACATTAAACTGTGAGTGGATAGCTATTTGCTCAATTCATTCTTTGCTACTAACACGTGAATAAAAACAGTCACTAAATACTCTTCTTTGTTAAATAACATAATTTTACTTTTTCCTTCTATTTTAACTATTAGTCAACTCCTGTTAATAATTACATATTTCAACGTCCTTGATGTATTAAAAATAACGATAATAACGGAATGTAATCATAGTATTCATATCACAAGCTTAACATGTCATCATGCAATATTAATAAATGATCATATAAGTCAACATGAGTCAACATACTTCTTTAAACAACATAAGGCTTCCAGCATGAAACTTATACATTAAAGCTACTACTAGCATGATTTCTAATTAAGCTCATGAAACATCTTTTGTAGTTACGTACCTTGTATTATAGCGATGACTCGCCACTACTATTAGAAATCGTTTAATTCGAAGATCCCTACAAAACATAATTTGAAACTAATCAAAAACCTCCTTTAGCTAAATTTTACAACAATCCTAAATTATTTCTAAGTGTTGAAAAATTAACCGAAACAACCTTTATATCATCTCTTGTAATACCCCGTATTTTCACGTATTTTATGAATCTAATTTCATATTTATTTAGAGTATCTTTGGTATTTTTAGTGAAAAATAAGTTAAATAAATAAATTAAAGAAAGAAAATTTAACTAATTGTGACTTAAAATAATTATTTTTATGTTTTATAAAGTTTATAAGTTATTTTGATGTCACTTTAAATTTATAATTTTTTTTAAAAGTTCTAAATTTAGATTTTTAAAGTTCCCTTATTTGTTTTAAAACGAGGGCATAAAAGTAATTTCAAACATTAAGGGTATTTTTGTAATTTCACCTAAACCTAATTTGGGCCTATAAATACCCCATCAAATCAGAATTTTCTGATTTAATGTTAGGTTTTGTGTTTTAGAATTCCAAAAAAAAGGAAAAAACCCTAAAAGCCTGAAAACCCTCACCCTCTCTTCGTCGCCGGTCCCCTCGACGGACCGCCACTACACGCCGGTCCTCTTCTCGCCGCCCCTCTGCCATGCCGGCAGCCGCTGATCGCCGGCCACCTCTCCTCCCTCTGCTTGTTTTTTGGGTATAATATGAATTTTTTTCCTCTTTCTTTTTTCAATTTAATCTTGTTTAAAATTCATGTTTATGGTTATGTTTAAGCATGTTTTATAGTTTTAATCATGTTTTAGAAAAAAAATTCATGTTTAAAAAGTTTTTTCATGAAATTATAAGTTAGGGTTTCTGAAGTTTATATAAATTATTAGTTTTTGTGATTTTAATGTTCTAAACTTATGTATGATGATCATAGATTGTTAGATAATTAACTTATGATGATTTTATGGAGTTTAGGATGGTTTTAAAGGTTTTAAATCAAATTATTATTGCTATCTAATTTTTAGAAGTATGAATAAAAGTAGTAAAAAAATTATGAGCATGTTTTTAAGCATGAAAAATAAGTTTTAATGTATGAAATAAAAGTATAATTGTATTATAAGGTTATTAAAGTGTTTTATGCATGAATCATAAAGTTTCAAAGGGTTTTAATAAGGTTTTGAATTAATAAATATTGCTGTGAATTTTTATTACCACTTATTGTTGCATAATATTAACACATGAAATAATGACTTATAATTGTTTTAAGGAACGAAACATCACACGATGATCTTAGAACATAAGTATGTTGTTTTAAGGTCAAATTATGATGTTTAGGAAGGTTTAAACGAATTTTAAGTAGCTTTTCAAAGCTGCCTTTTTTGGAAAATTGTCGCAAATAAAGTGTTTTGAAAAGGAAAATATAAATAAAGTATGGAATTGAATAGAGACCATATAGGGAGGGTTTTGGACGAGTTTCTAACATGAAAAGTCAGTTTAGAGTTGTTGTAGAATTCAGACAATAAGGTTTTTTAATTACTTTTGATTTTTCCTTCGTAGGAGACTTCGAACTAAGCGATTTTTAGAAGCAGTGGCGAATCGCCATTAAAACACAAGGTACGTAAGTACTAAAGGCATACATGTAACTAGGGTACATGCTAGAGTCGTTTAAACTTCACGCTAGAATTTATTATATTGAAAGTTGTTGATCTGTTGACTTGAAGTAACTTGGAAGTTATGTTGGCATGATTGTATGAAAAGTATGCATTAACTTTAAGTTTTACATTCCATTTTTATAGCATTGTTATTACATCATTGATGTCGGAATGTTGATTATTCTGAAATGTTTTGACTAGTTGTCAATAAGGAGAGAAAAGTAGTTAAGTTGATTAATTACTTGATCAACAAGGAAAGAAGTTGGTGAATATTTATTCACATGTTTTAATAGAAAGTTAATGAGCAAATAGTTAGCTACTCACAGTTTATATGTGGTAAAGGAAAGCTTAAATAAATAAAGGACCAGGAATTAATAATAGAATCACGTGATAAACAAGATAATTAAATGAGGTATGATGTTTGGTTGTCTTGAATATTCTTAAGTGATTTTATGTGAGTCGTGAAGGTTATTAAACTTGATAATCATGTAAAGCGAAAGAGGATTCGCGCCAAAATTCTAGGAACGTATATACCTTGAGTATGAACAATTTGGGGAGCTATGGGAATAGTAAATGTATCTTCTAATCGGGTACAAAATGTTGTACTCTTTTATATTTATAAATGCGCTGGAATTCTGTCACTTCAAGTGGCATAGGTAATACCTTCTTGGATTTGGTGCCCAATAGGGGGAATTTTGAGAAAAGGAAACCTATTCGTTGCGAAATCCATAATTTAAATATTATAAATAATCTATAATGTTGACGAGTCCATGTAGCAAGGAAATATGTGATGTCTATTCTTTTGTTAAGTTGTTCATATTGTTGTGCATAGTTTTTGGTGTTTATGTACTCAACTTTGCTGATTGTGTGTGTGCATGGCTTTGACTTTGACTTGGCCCTACGACAACCCATTTCAATGGCGAGTAGTAGTCTAGAATAAAGAGAAAGCTACAAGTACAGGTGGGCATAGTTATTCATGCTGGGATTGAGTGTTGAGCGCTTGCAAATGTTACTTTTATTACTTGTGTTTGACATGTTTATTTTGGTTATTGTTGAGTTCTTTGGGTTTTGAATGATGACAAACAATGACACAGGAAATAGGATGATACAAATGTGGAAATAGTTGGTCAGGAACCAGTTGTGTTAATGCACTATTTCACTAGACAAGTTATTACTTGATTATGATATCTATTGAACTAACTTGACTATATGCAGGGAATAGTTTATTATGTAATGTTCCATGTACTGGTTGGGAACCAGTAGGAATTTTTCCCTCGATTGTTATACTGAAAAAAAGTCATATGACTCTTTGGTATGCATTAAACTTGTTACATGTGCAGCAATGGAGTTCAGTCCAAGACTTGAAGCAAAGAGACCTTTTCGAAGACATTCTAAGAAAGAAGAGTTGATTACATTGGATGCAATTCAAGAAAGCCTCAAAAGTCTTTGAAGTTACATGAAGAAAGAAGATTTGTACTTTAATTGAGTTTATACTAGGATCTTCATATAAAGTGCTTTGTAGTATGAACTTTTGTGAATGGGCATTATAAGTGTTTTAAGTGTGTTGAGTGGTGTTGTGAATTCTAGAACAAATTTTGGAACTAAATTCGCTGTCGTGAAGTATTTAAAGCTGCGTGTTTTGAAAATGATTTCCTAAAAATATTTTTCAAAGATTTGTTTTTGAAAATATTATAGCAGCTGAGAGATTTTTAGGTTAGTATATTTGGTTGCCAAAAACTATAGGAGTATTTATTTTATTCTCGATTTTATTTTATAATAAAACAAAAGAAAAAGATACTTTCCTAAAATCACAAACTTGCTTGTTTCTCAAAATTTTGTGATTTTAGAATACTAGGATTTTTGTCAATCCATGCCTATATATACTCGATCATCTAAACTCTCATATTTTATACGTCTCTCATGTATAAAAATCGAGTATTATTTTGAGAGCTAAAAACACACTCAAAACACAAGTACTTGACTACGCCTCACACAAAAGCACTTAGAGTTAAATTGATTTTGTCTCATATACTTGTTAAGAAGTGATATTAAGAGAGTTTGATATTGTGAAGGTCTTCCACAGTGGGGTTGATGATCGGGTGAGTGTTTTTTAGTTCAAACACAATTGCTTACTAGAGTAAGCTTGAGAGAACACTCGGAGCAGGGTGTGGGGTGTACTGGTTCCCTGAGTAGGGAAACAGTAAGGGAGCGTGGTTCTTATTTTTCGGATTAGATTAATAAGAGAACATAGAATAGGAGGACGTAGGCCATATTTGGCTGAATCTTGTTGAATTTGGTGTTTCCTTTATTGCTTTACTTTATATTCCGCTACATCAGGAACTAGCCCAACTGGTTCTCACACAATCGAAAAACAAACAAGAGACAAGGCTTCTCATAAGAGTAACATCTAGAGAAGTCATGGATGAGTGCTCAATTACTAAGTGCTATAGGGTATGACAACAAGACACCAAAGTTCAACGGGAATAACTATGCTTGGTGGAAGAACAAGATCAAAAACGTTATCATGGGAGTTGACTATGAGTGCTGACTTGTAGTAAAAAATGGTCCTAATATCATTACGTACTAAGAAGGATGCTAAAGGAAACAACATTCCAAAGAAGGATAGTGAGTTTGGTCATGCTGATTACAAACTGTTGGAGAAGAATGCCAAAGCATTGTGGATTCTACAACAGGCCATAGGTGAGAATGAAACAAACCGGATCTCTGGTTGCAGTATTGCAAAAGAGATTAGGGACAACCTCGAACATGCTTTTTTGGGAACCAGTGAGGTAAAAAGGTCTAAAATTGATTTACTTATGTCTAAGTTTTAGTTGTTTAACATGAATAAGAATGAAAAGATCAATGAATGTTTTCATCGATTTACTACAATTGTCAACGATCTTAAATCTCTTGGTAAACTTTTTTTTTTCTGATGAAGATCTTGTGAGAAAAATATTACGCAGTTTAACAGATGCATGGACAACTAAGGTAATAGCGATCTATGAAGAAAAGGATCTGTCTACCTTGACTCTGGAACAACTTATTGGTTCCCTCATGACTCATGAAATGTTGTTTGATTCAAAGGCTGAGAAGAACCAGCCAAAGGCATGGCTCTTAGGGGAACATTAGAAGAGGAAGGTGATGAGATTGGCATGATTGCTAAAAAATTTGAGAGAACCCTCTATGAGCAAAGAAGAAACTTCAAAGGTATGAATTTTAAGAGATCTAACTCCTCTATTACAGGTTGTTTCATGTGTGGAGAAAAGGGACACATTATTCGAGACTTTCCTAAGTGGAAGGATAAACAGTCCGAATTTGGTGACAAGAGAGCATTCAAGAATGCCATGATAGCATCCATGTGGGGTGATTATGACTCAGGATTTGATGAGGATGAAGAGTCACCTAATCCTGATGTTTACTTGATTGCCTTTACAAACATCAGAGGAGACAACACTGATTTAGGAACCAGAGGGGGAACCAACACATCCAAAACTTGCTTGATGGCAAAGAAGGATGTACTACATGAACACAAGGTAAACTTAGAACAGGTTAGAGAAGATATGCATGAATATGATAGAGACAATATGCTTGCTTCTATTAATTCCTTATTAAATGAATGCTATAAGTAAGGTGAAACTTACATAACTGGAAAAAGAGAGCTCAAAGGAAAACGTGTTGAATGTGATATAACTATTGCCAATAGTGATCACCTAAAAGAAGTTTGCCATAAACTAAAAAATCAAGTGGCAGAATTAGAGGTTTAATTGAATGAGTGCGTGGTGGAACTAGAAAAGGCAATATCTTCTAAACCAGACTATCCAATGATAGTGAAGGAGATCTAATTACCTGGTTCCCTAGAGACCTAACAACCTGTAGTGTGCCTCCCGATTTTTCAGTAGTTAGAAGTAAGGCAAGTTCCTGTAGTAATTCTTCTTTGTTGAAGGCCTTTGACATATTGATTCTCAACCTAGAAGATTCACACAAGGAGATTGCCTCACTTAAAGCTGCACAGTTCACTGTTTCCCCTGCAGGTGCCAGTGTAGACATCCGTGATATGATTGATGAATACAAAAGTCAAATATGTGATTTGCATGCTGAGATTCATCAAATGCATAAAAAAGGAACAACAACCAATGGTTTTTGACAAGTCTATTGACCCCTTGGTTTCAAAACTTAATGTACAACTCAAAGCTTTGAAAATGATTTCCATTTCTTAAAAGAAAAGAATGAGTTGTTGGTCAAGACACTTGAAACCGGGGAGAAAGAGCTTCATAATAGTCATAGACATATTGATAAACTATTGACTACACAGGAAGCATTGAGTCATTTAACCTCAACAAGAGGTAACAAGGGAAAAGTTGGTCGCGGTTATAACAGACAGAGAACCAGGACTAACTGGTTCCCGAATGAAACCACATGGATAAATGAATTCAAGAGAGGTAAGTATGTAATGACGACCAAAGTTCATGTTTGTTATCATTGTGGTATGAATGGGCATATAATTCATGACTGCCAGCTAGGAGGAATAGTGTGATAAAGAACAATAAACATATGAAGTTGGTCTGGAGAAGAAAAGATCAACTAGAGCCAATTTTTGTTGAAAAGGGACCCAAAGATAGCTAGGTTCCTAAACCTAATGTTTGATTTGTTCTTGCAGGCTAAAGTGAAGGGAGGTACCTATTGGTATTTGGACAGTGGAAGCTCAAGACACATGTTCGGGGATAAGAATAAATGCCTTTCATTAGTGGCCTTTGATGGTGGATGTGTCACCTTTGGAGATAACAGCAAGGGAACGATCACTGGTTTAGGTAACGTAGGTAAGACACTTTCACAAGCAATAGATGATTTATATTATGTTGAAGGCTTGCAACATAATCTTTTGAGCATTTCACAACTATGTGACAAAAGGTAATAAAGTTGAGTTTCAACCAACCTAGGTCACATAGTTAACTCACAAATAGGTGAACTTGTATGCGAGAGAACCAGGAAGAATGATGTTTACATAACCTTTTTGGACAAAATTCCCAAGAACAAGTCCATCTATTTGAGAGCTATTTCTGACAACAATCAATGGATTTGGCATAAGAGGTTTTGACATGCCAGATTGACTTGGTAATGGGACTTCCTAACTTCAAGTACGAGGTAGACAAATTTTGTTCAGAATGTGTCAAGGGAAACAGGTCAAAATATCTTTCAAGCCTAAAAGTGTTATTAGTACCACTAGACCCTTTGAACTTGTACATATTGACTTGTGTGGTCCTATGCGTGTACAAAGTCGAAGAGGTCATAGATATGTCTTTGTTTTGGTTGATAATTCTCCAGGTACACTTGGGTGATTTTACTACACTCAAAGGATAAAACATTTGATGAGTTTGTGACCTGGTTAAATAGGTGGAGAACCAGCTTACACACAAGCTGGTTGCGGTAAGATCAGGCCATGGTATTGAATTTGATAATGCTAAATTTATTGATTATTGTAGGGAACATGGAGTTATTCACAACTTATCATCTCCTAGAACACCTCAACAAAATTGTGTTGTTGAAAGAAAGAATAGAACTCTTGAGGAGATGGTGAGGACGATGCTCATTGAGAGTGGTCTCCCTAAGAGTTTCTGGGGTGAAGCTATTGATACTACTTGCTACATTTTGAATAGAGGTCTCATTAGACCAAAGTTAAACAAGAGTCCCTATGAACTCCTCAAAGGATGAAAACCCAATATTGCATACTTCCGTGTGTTTGGATGCAAATGCTATGTACATAACAATGGGAAGAACCAGCTTGATAGATTCGATCCTAGGAGTGATGAGGGAAATTGTCTTGGATACTCTTCTCAAGGACTTTTTGTGTTGAGGAAAGTGTCCATGTCATCTTTGATGAATTTTACATGTCTTCTAAGATTGCGCAGGTACAACCTAATGAAGTAATTGGACTTATGGAGATTACAAAGAACCATGCTGCTAGTTCTCCAGATGGAATGCAAGCAGACCTAGGCCCACCTACTAGTCCATCAAATGATGATGGTGAAGTGCCTAGAGGAAATAATGAAGATAATAAGAATTGAAATGCGGAACTAGGACCTGATGGTTCCACAAAAGAGAGACAAGTAAGGAGTTCAGGGGGAACATATGAGCTCAACAATGTTGCAGGAGCCTCCCCTAAACGTGAGGTAAGTGATGCTTTGGGAAATAGTGTGAACATGAATCCTTCTGGTTCTAAAGAAAGAGAAGAGATTCATGATCGCATTGGTTCCCCACAGAATGAAGAAGCACCAAAGAATTTTATTTTCAAAAACTACAAGTTTCATTCTTCTCATCCCCATGGTTAAATCATAAGTAATATAAATAAGGGAATTCAAACGAGAAGAAGTGTTTATCAAAAATTTTGCGCCCTTTATTCTTTCCTGTCTACTATAGAGCCAACTGACTACAAAGTGGCATTGACTGATCCAGATTGGGTTCTAGTAATGCAAGAAGAGTTAAATCAGTTCCAGAGGAATTAGGTTTGGCATCTTGAACCTAGACCCTTAAATAGATTAGTCATTGGCACAAAATGGGTCTTCAGAAATAAATTAGATGACCTAGGTACAATAGTTAGAAACAAAGCTAGGCTTATGGTGCAAGGTTACAATCAACAAGAAGGCATTAATTATGATGAAACCTTTGCACCTGTAGCTCGATTAGAGGCTATTAGAATATTGATTGCTTTTGCTGCTTACATGAATAGAAGTTGTTTCAGATGGATGTCAAGACTGGCTTTCTGAATGGCTATTTGAAGGAAGAGGTATATGTAGAGAAACCACATGTTTTTGAGAACAAGCAGTTCCCTCATCATGTCTATAAATTGGACAAGGCACTTTATGGATTGAAGCAAGATCCAAGAGTCTGGTATGAGAACTTGTCCACATTCTTGATGGAGAATGATTACAAGAGGAGAACAATGGACAAGACACTGCTCATTAAAACTAGGGGAAACCACTTGATTATAGTATAGATTTGTGTTGATGATATTTTATCTGGTGCTACTAATCAGGTGCTGTGTGATGAGTTTGCTAATCTTATGCAGAGTGAATTCGAGAAGAGCATGATGGGAGAATTGGGATTCTTTCTAGGCTTGCAGATTAAGCAAACAGTCAATGGTATCATGATACATCGGCAAAAGTACTTGAAAGAGTTGCTGAAGAAATTTGGCATGGAGAACCATAAGGCTTATGATACACCGGTTCCCACATCCACACAATTGGATGTTGATCTAAAGGGAACAAATGTGGAGGCTTCACTGTACATAGGGATGATTAGCTTCCTCCTTTACCAAACAACCAATGGGCCTGACATTGTGTTTTCTGTTGGATTGTGTGCTAGGTTTCAAAGCAATCCAAAGGAAGCTCACTTGAAGGCTATTAGTAGGATACTAAGGTATCTTGTGGGAACAGTAGATCTGTGCTTGCGATACCCCAAAGATAGTTCAATTGAACTGGTTGGGTACATAGATGCAGATTATGCTGATTTCCTTGTTGATAGGAAGAGCACATTAGGTTTGGCACACTTTCTTGGCTCTTGCCTAATCTCTTGGGGTTCTAAAACACAAAATTCAGTTTGGCCCTATCCACAACAGAGTCAGAGTATATTGCTGCAGCTTTATGCTGTTACCAGTTATTGTGGATAAGGAACCAGATGAAAGATTTTGGTGTTGTTTATGATAATGTTCCCATTTTTGTGATAACACTAGTGCTATAAATATTTCACAAAATCATGTTCAACACTCCAAAACCAAGCACATTGAAATTAGACATCATTTCTTGAGAGACAATGTGGAAAAAGTCTTGGTGGAGTTGTTGTTTTGTAAAAGTGAGAATCAGATAGCTGATATTTTCACTAAACCTTTGTGTAGAGAGTCTTTTGTAAATTAAGATTCTTGTTAGTTCTAGTTATATTTTAGGTAATTTGGCTTCAACTACTTTCCTCAATGATTGGTTAGAATTGTATTCTCTTGTATAGTTTGTGTATATACCTATGTCGAAATCTCAAGTGTTTTGTAGATGGTTTAAAACCTCAAAAGGGTGAGAACCATCATTGCAAGAAAAACAGGTTAAGTAAAACAAAGTTGCCAGCAACGAGGTGAAGTGGTTCTTTATAGGTACCAGCAAAGGGAAACAACAGTTCAACACTGATATGTTTTTCGATTGATATTTTTATATCTTGTGGAAAATTAATATAAGATATTTTCCTTTTGAAAATAAATAATCTTGTTTTAGTTATTTTGCTTCATGATCAAGGCAAATATTACGCATGCCTAATTACTCAGGTTGGTTGAGAGATTTATGGCAAGTAATCATTTAAAATTATCCTGTTACTATTTTATTGATCAACCACCTTATTTTTGGCCTCTTGCTTCCTTGCCTATATATATGTACAATTGTGATATCCTTTTTGTAGGTCACTTCTCTCTCATCATCACTCACAACTTCTCTCTCTCTTGTGCTCTGGTTCAGCTTCAAAATTTGAATTTCGAAGTTTACTATTCATCACGTCACTATTCATCATATTATGTTTGAATCTTTTTGTTGCAATGGGAAGAAAAATCAACACAAGCACAACCAAAAGATGACAGGGAAGGGGGCATACTAGTGATTCCTCTACTTCATCTCAGGGAACACTGGTTTGCCTTCAAACCCACCTCAGTTTGATCAAATCCCAATGGCACCACTCTCAACAGTTGCTTCCAAACCATCATCACCCACAAAATCTCAAACCAACACAAAAGATCCACCACAAATATCACCTTCATCACCCAAAACCAAAGAAACCCAACTTATTTTTAAGGAGATCGTGCCACATTCTAGTCCCTCAGAGACTGTTGGTTCCACCATCAAGGAATCAGCAACGTCTCAAGCGGAACAATACCAAGAAGCACGAAGATCTATAAACTAGGAGTTGGAGGCTGTAATTCAGGAAGATCTGGGAACTGGAGATGAAGAAGGGGAAATTACCGGTCAGAAGGAAAGCTCGCCTACTATTGAAAACAAGGTGCATGGTAGGGTGACTTGATCTTCTGTAAAGAAGGAGGAAGAGTTTTAGGAGGAACAATCTACTGGTTTCGCTAAGGGAACTAAGAGGAAAGGAGTACCAGCTAGGACTCCTCGCGCTTTAAAAGGTAAATCTGTAGAATCCCCTATTACTACTGGTTCTACTAATTTGAGTGCTAAGGGTTGTTCTGTCTGGGTGTTATGTTGAGGAGTTAATTGAGTACCAAGAATGGATTTAAATGCAATGCTTCTTGTAATAGTGGAGTTAGGGGGTTTTATGTGAATCTAAAACAGTTGCCTGATATGTCTATTGGTTCTCGTGTTGATAATGTTGATGTGAGTCTTTCTGTTTCTAAGTTGGCTAGCATTTTAGGAGTACCCAGAGATGGATTTGATAAGTATTCTGATGAATGGTGGCCCGTGTTAGTTGAGGTAACACCAGAGGAAATTTATGAGTTTTTATTTGGTGAGAAGATGCCCAAGAAACTTGTTGTATTTAAGTCTGCTAATCTCAAGGAACCAGTAATGCTGGTTCCGCATTCTTTTTGCAACAAGGTCCTGATCCTAAGGGCTCAGGGAAGGGGAACAGTACACTTCATGGAGATGGTTCTTATGTACCTCATGATGAAGAAAATCAAAATTTATCTTCCTGCTCTGATGTTGGATCACATGATGAATTATTACAATTCATCACACCACTCTATAACATATGGTTCCATTACTACTCAATTGCTTAAGAGTAAGAATATCCCTCTCAATGGGGCAACATTGGCTTTTGTAGTATTTACCAAAGCTATCCTTAAGTAGGAGGGTCTTGACATTGGTGCTAATATGTTAAGGTTCAAAATTGAGGAACCAACAAAGGTGGTAAAACAGCCACCGAAGAAGAAGAAGAAGGTTGAGGAACCAGCAGGTCAGGAGATGGTTCTAAAGAGGTTGGAGAAGTAGGAGAGTACTCTAAGCAAGATTTTAACATTGGTTCAAGGTCTTTCATCATCATTCACTTCCAAGGTGGAACAAATGGAGAAGGAGGTAGCTGACACTCATATGCTCCTCCTTACTGTTGCAGATATCAAGTCCCAGTTGGCTCAAGGGATTGGTTCTATTCCCCCTCAGGCACAGGTATCTTCTCTTGCTGCTGCTTCAAACTTGGTGGTTCCAGAGGTATCCAGAGGATAAGGAACCAGTGCAAACTGATGATGATAAGCTGCAGGTGGTCGAAGGAGAGCATGAGGAAGATGTTGAAGAGGATGAAGGAGTTGAGAGGAACCAGATAATGATATGTCTTGCTGTGTGAAGAGTATCCAATGAAAACAGCCTCATCACTTCTGAGATCAAATTTGTCCAAACTTGATTTACTGAACAGGTTGTCGCACACCTCTAAAAAATAACTNTGAGGAGTTAATTGAGTACCAAGAATGGATTTAAATGCAATGCTTCTTGTAATAGTGGAGTTAGGGGGTTTTATGTGAATCTAAAACAGTTGCCTGATATGTCTATTGGTTCTCGTGTTGATAATGTTGATGTGAGTCTTTCTGTTTCTAAGTTGGCTAGCATTTTAGGAGTACCCAGAGATGGATTTGATAAGTATTCTGATGAATGGTGGCCCGTGTTAGTTGAGGTAACACCAGAGGAAATTTATGAGTTTTTATTTGGTGAGAAGATGCCCAAGAAACTTGTTGTATTTAAGTCTGCTAATCTCAAGGAACCAGTAATGCTGGTTCCGCATTCTTTTTGCAACAAGGTCCTGATCCTAAGGGCTCAGGGAAGGGGAACAGTACACTTCATGGAGATGGTTCTTATGTACCTCATGATGAAGAAAATCAAAATTTATCTTCCTGCTCTGATGTTGGATCACATGATGAATTATTACAATTCATCACACCACTCTATAACATATGGTTCCATTACTACTCAATTGCTTAAGAGTAAGAATATCCCTCTCAATGGGGCAACATTGGCTTTTGTAGTATTTACCAAAGCTATCCTTAAGTAGGAGGGTCTTGACATTGGTGCTAATATGTTAAGGTTCAAAATTGAGGAACCAACAAAGGTGGTAAAACAGCCACCGAAGAAGAAGAAGAAGGTTGAGGAACCAGCAGGTCAGGAGATGGTTCTAAAGAGGTTGGAGAAGTAGGAGAGTACTCTAAGCAAGATTTTAACATTGGTTCAAGGTCTTTCATCATCATTCACTTCCAAGGTGGAACAAATGGAGAAGGAGGTAGCTGACACTCATATGCTCCTCCTTACTGTTGCAGATATCAAGTCCCAGTTGGCTCAAGGGATTGGTTCTATTCCCCCTCAGGCACAGGTATCTTCTCTTGCTGCTGCTTCAAACTTGGTGGTTCCAGAGGTATCCAGAGGATAAGGAACCAGTGCAAACTGATGATGATAAGCTGCAGGTGGTCGAAGGAGAGCATGAGGAAGATGTTGAAGAGGATGAAGGAGTTGAGAGGAACCAGATAATGATATGTCTTGCTGTGTGAAGAGTATCCAATGAAAACAGCCTCATCACTTCTGAGATCAAATTTGTCCAAACTTGATTTACTGAACAGGTTGTCGCACACCTCTAAAAAATAACTGAACAACACTAACTAATATAGCTAGGGAAGTAGGGATCGAATCCTCAGGGAAGCTATTAAATCCTACTAGCTCTAAAAAGCCTAAAGCGTGTAATGGGCTTTGGTGGAAATTTCGGTAAATGGTTTCTAGAACTAAGAAGACTAAGAATTGAAACTAAAGAAATGACGGGAAAATTATGCCTTTGTTTCACAAACTAAAACTCAAAATGATGATGAAATAATAAAGTTGTAGAGGAACATGAAAAAAAAAGTCCTATGATTGAGGAAACAGAAGAGATCAACATCTCCGACAATGACTCTCCAAGGGAATTACAAATTGGTCTCACACTTAATCCTCAAGAAAAGGCGGAGCTCATAGCAACACTCACATAATTTAAGGATGTTTTCGCATGGTCCTATGATGATACGCTAGTAATTGATCCAGAAATAGCTAAACATACTATTCCCTTAAACGAGGGGTCCAATCCCTTCAAGAAAAAGCTTAGAAGGATGAAACCGGAAGTTCAACCAAAGATCCGAGACGAGGTAATCAAGTAGCTAAAGGCAGGGTTCATCAAGGTAGTCCAATATGCTGACTGGGTTGCCAACATTGTTCCTGTACCTAAGAAAGACGGAAGAGTAAGAATGTGCGTGGACTTTCGAGACCTGAACAAGACTAGTTCAAAAGATGACTTCCCATTACCTCACATTGATGTGCTTATTGATAATACAACAAACCATACCTTGTTCGCTTTCATGGATGGCTACGCCGGTTACAATCATATTAAAATGGATGAAAAGGACATGGAGAAAACGACTTTCACTACTCCATGCGGGTTATATTGCTACACAGCCATGCCATTCGGTCTTAAGAATGCTGCGGTTTCATATCAACGTGTTGCAACCACAGTTCTTCACGACATGATACATAAATAGGTAGAGATTTACGTGGATGACATGATAATGAATACCAAGAAAAGGAGTGAAGATACACTTCGCTTAAGAAAAATTCTGCGAAAGACTCCGAAGGTTCAACATGAGACTTAATCCTCAAAAATGTGCCTTTGGGGCTACTCACCCGGGGTATTGACATCGATCCAACAAAAATTAAGCCCATCATGTCTTTAAAACCACCAAAGAGTGAGAAAGAGATTCGGGGATTCTTTGGAAAGCTCCAATACATAAGGAGATTCATTTCCAAGCTCACTATAGTATGCGAGCCTATTTTTAGAAAGTTACAGAAATAAGCCCCGAAAGAACGGGACAATGGCTACGAACAAGCCTTCAACAAAATCAAGGAGTACCTCGCAAATCTACCTGTTCCGGTACCACCAACTCCAACACATTCTTTGAGACTCTACGTGACCGTTACTAAAATCGCTGCAGGAGCCATGCTAGCACAAGAAATCTATGGGAAAGAAAATGCCATTTAAGACATCAGCGAGAAATTCCTACAATACGAAGAAAGATATTCTAACATCGAGAAACTATGCTTGGCATTGATATGGGCTACCAAGAAGTTAAGACATTACTTGGTGACTCACACTGTTCACATAGTCAGTAAAGGGGATCCTCTTAAATATCTCTTTGCTAAACATGTTGTAAACGGGCGAATTTTAAGATGGATGAGTATGTTGGCTGAATTTGACCTTAAATCGTGTCACAAAAGTCCAAAAAAGGAAGCATAGTCTATGAATTCTTGCCTGATTATCCGGACGAGCCTCCATCAGAGGATTATAAATTTCTCAATGATGACTGAAGAATAAAGGCGGTCCTTATATTTTGATAGTGCCTCCAATAAACAAGGGTGCGGGGTCGGTGTTCTCTTAATCTCAGTGAAAGAGGATTACACGCCGCTATCGGTAAAATTACACTTTGACATGACCAATAAGGCCACTTAATATGAAGCTTGCATCATAGGGCTCGAAGTTGCTGTAGCTTTAAAAGTTCAAAAGCTAAGAGTTTGTGGACATTTTTCTTTAATCATCAATGAAATCTCTGGAAGATGGAAGGTTAGAAGCGAGAGCCTAGCTCCTTATCAAGCCCATTTGGAGCAAATTGCCTCCTAAATCGAAGAACTTGAATAAACTTACCTAAAAAGGGATGACAACCAATTCATCGATGCGAGGACAAAATTGGCATCGATGGTCCACATTCCAAATTCTATGATAGAAATGCATTTGGTAGTCGAAAGAAGAAACGAACAAGCTCATGTGTGCATGGTTGAAGACAAGGAGGTGAATGACCTCACAAATGAGGAGCCTTGGTACAGTGACATCAAGAATCATTCAGAAAACCAACAATACCCTATTGATGCATCAAAGAAAGAGCAACGAGCCCTAAGAGTCCTAGCTTCCCAATACATCATTTAGGGAGGAGATTCATATAAAAGACACTACATTGGCTTACATCTCTGATGTGTAGACAACAAAGAGGCTCAACAGGTTATGGGTCAAATACATGCGGGCACATTTGGGACTCACATGAACACGCGAACATTAGCTTCTAAAATCATCATACAAGGGTATTATTGGACCACAATGGAGGATGACTATAATAGATATGTAAGACATCGCAATAAGTGTCAGATGTACGAAAACGCTTTGCATAAACCTCCATCATTGCTGCACTCTCTATCATCTCTATGGCCATTCCCGACATGGGGAATTAACATAATTGGAAAAGTAACAGCTCCGGGCCACAAAGGTCACGAGTTCATATTAGTAGCGATTGACTACTTCACTAAATGGGTGGAAGTCGCTCCATATCGTGTGTTACAAGCCAAACATGTAGCACAATTCATTGAAACCGACCTAATATGCCGATATGGAGTCCCGCATGAAATCATCAGTGATAACGAAACTCATTTTCAGGGTGAATATAAAATCCAGTAACACAAGTCGTGTCCGTATTGACCTCAGGGAAATGGAGTTGTTGAGGCAGCAAATAAAAATGTCAAGGCAATTCTCTCCAAAATTACTAAAACGTACAAAGATTGGCCACTAAAGTTGCCCTTCACCATATGGGGGTACATCATATCCATTAGGACTTCTATAGGAGCTATACCTTTCTCCTTGGTCTACGGGATGGAAGTCGTGCAACCTATTGAGCTCGAGATTCCGTCATCAAGGATAGTATTGGAAAGTGAACTTTCTAAAGCTGAATGGGTACGGGCCTCGTATGATGCTCTTGTTCTCCTATATTAGAAACATTTGAGAGCCTTAAGTCATGCCCAAGTTTATTAGAAGAGAATTGAGTGACATTTTTCAAAACATGTCAAAGAAAGGAAAATCGAGGAAGGGGACTTAGTTCGCAAAGCACTAGAGAAAACCGTCATGGATCTCAGAGGGAAATTCCTCCCGATTGGGCCGGATCCTATATTGTTCAAAAGATACTCCCCGGAGGTGCAGTTGATTTATAACATTATGGGTTTTTGATTTTATGGGTTTTAGTGATTTAAACATCAATATTTAGATCATGAATTGTTGTTCGGTGAATTTATGATGATTTTACAAACTTTAGATTGATTTTTAAAGGCTTTAAATATGAATTATATTGCTATCCAAATTTGGTTAGCATGAAAATCAATAGAATAAATATTATGAACATGTTTTGGTTTGTGATAAATTATTCTAAACCATAGTTTAGTTTCATAATAATGTTAATGGATTGTAAAAGAGTTTTATGATGAATTTATGATGTTTTTTTCTTGAGTTTTTAATGAGTTTTAGAAAAATAAATAAAGCTATAAAATTTTATTAACAATTGTGTATGCCCAATAAAGATAGTAACATGTAATATAGTAAAATATAATTATTTTTAATGCATCTAAGTGTTGTACATTGATCTTAGGACATGAATATTGTGTTTTATGATCAAAATATAATAGTTAGAAAGGTTTAAGAGTGCTTTTCAAAAAGTTTACGAAGCTGCCTTTTTTGGAAAATTACCGACAATTAACTATTTTAGAAAAATAAAAATAAAGTATGGAATTGAATAGAGACCATATAGTGAATGTTTTGGACACGTTTCCAATGTATAACGCTAGTGTAGAGTTGTTGTAAAACTTAGTCAGCAAAGTTTTATTTTAGTTTCAGTTTTCTCTGTGTAGGAAACTTCAAACTAGTTGACTTCTAGCAGTTGTGGCGGATCACCACTACAACACAAGGTACGTAAGTAATAAAGACAAACATAGAAATTAGAATTCATGCTTGATTGATCTTTTATGATATGTGGTTGTGCTTGTATGAATTGTGAAGTGTCATGTATGACAAGTTTATGAAAGAATTAGAAGCATGATTTTATATTGTTTTGACATTACACAATTGTAATAACGTAAATTCTTCAAGATTAAATTGAAATGTTATGATCAGTTTAAAATTGGACAATAGCTTAATAATGTAGAAAGGAGATTTTTAAAGTTGATCAGTTGCTTAATCAACAAGAAAGGTAGTTTGTGAATTGATTTTCATATATTTAATAGAAGTTAATGAGCAATTATTTTTATACATGTTGCCACTCATAGTTTAATGTGTGGTCAAGGAGAAAATAAACATATAGCCACTCACAGTTTAATATGTGCTCAAGGAGAAAGTATATAATCAGCCACTCACATTTAATGTGTAGTAAAGGAAGTTTAGTTTAATTAAAGGACACACATAAGATTATTTATAGAATCACCTTAAATCAAAGATAATTAATATGGCTTTCTTCTTTTTACGCATGTTTTTATGTGTTGTTCTGTGTGAGTCTTAACCTTGTTAAACTGGTTGATCATGTATTGTGAAAAAGGTTCACAACGAAAGTGTTGCAACGTATATACCTTGTGTATGATGGGAGAAGCCGTATCGAACAGTGATCTATGATTTCTAATAGAAGTACAAGACGTTGTACTCTTTTATATTTTTAATGCGCTGGAATTCTGTCACTTGATGTGATNTTTAAATATGAATTATATTGCTATCCAAATTTGGTTAGCATGAAAATCAATAGAATAAATATTATGAACATGTTTTGGTTTGTGATAAATTATTCTAAACCATAGTTTAGTTTCATAATAATGTTAATGGATTGTAAAAGAGTTTTATGATGAATTTATGATGTTTTTTTCTTGAGTTTTTAATGAGTTTTAGAAAAATAAATAAAGCTATAAAATTTTATTAACAATTGTGTATGCCCAATAAAGATAGTAACATGTAATATAGTAAAATATAATTATTTTTAATGCATCTAAGTGTTGTACATTGATCTTAGGACATGAATATTGTGTTTTATGATCAAAATATAATAGTTAGAAAGGTTTAAGAGTGCTTTTCAAAAAGTTTACGAAGCTGCCTTTTTTGGAAAATTACCGACAATTAACTATTTTAGAAAAATAAAAATAAAGTATGGAATTGAATAGAGACCATATAGTGAATGTTTTGGACACGTTTCCAATGTATAACGCTAGTGTAGAGTTGTTGTAAAACTTAGTCAGCAAAGTTTTATTTTAGTTTCAGTTTTCTCTGTGTAGGAAACTTCAAACTAGTTGACTTCTAGCAGTTGTGGCGGATCACCACTACAACACAAGGTACGTAAGTAATAAAGACAAACATAGAAATTAGAATTCATGCTTGATTGATCTTTTATGATATGTGGTTGTGCTTGTATGAATTGTGAAGTGTCATGTATGACAAGTTTATGAAAGAATTAGAAGCATGATTTTATATTGTTTTGACATTACACAATTGTAATAACGTAAATTCTTCAAGATTAAATTGAAATGTTATGATCAGTTTAAAATTGGACAATAGCTTAATAATGTAGAAAGGAGATTTTTAAAGTTGATCAGTTGCTTAATCAACAAGAAAGGTAGTTTGTGAATTGATTTTCATATATTTAATAGAAGTTAATGAGCAATTATTTTTATACATGTTGCCACTCATAGTTTAATGTGTGGTCAAGGAGAAAATAAACATATAGCCACTCACAGTTTAATATGTGCTCAAGGAGAAAGTATATAATCAGCCACTCACATTTAATGTGTAGTAAAGGAAGTTTAGTTTAATTAAAGGACACACATAAGATTATTTATAGAATCACCTTAAATCAAAGATAATTAATATGGCTTTCTTCTTTTTACGCATGTTTTTATGTGTTGTTCTGTGTGAGTCTTAACCTTGTTAAACTGGTTGATCATGTATTGTGAAAAAGGTTCACAACGAAAGTGTTGCAACGTATATACCTTGTGTATGATGGGAGAAGCCGTATCGAACAGTGATCTATGATTTCTAATAGAAGTACAAGACGTTGTACTCTTTTATATTTTTAATGCGCTGGAATTCTGTCACTTGATGTGATATAGGTAATACTTTCTTGGAGTTGCTCCCAAGTTGGTGCCCAATAGGGCGATTTTAAAGGAAAGGAAACCCGTTTGATGCAAAATCCAAACTCTAAATATAATAATAATTATTTTTTATGTTGAGTCTATGCACAGGTGAAGAGTTGTCAACGGTAAGATGTGTATATGTTTTTTTGTTCATGTTGCATAGTCTTTAATAGTTATGTAGTTTCTTAATTTATTTGCTTATGGAGTTATCTAACTATTATTTGGATGTTGTTTTATTTTCGAAGTACTAGTTTTGGTTTTGAAAAGCAATTTATATGGTTTCGAAGTGTAATAAATTATTAAGTTTGTTTTCTTTTAGATATTGGTTTGATTTTAGTTTAAGATTATTGTTGATGTTTAAGTTTTTTAATTGGGCTTGGTTTTTACAGACTTTCGTTGTAGTACTTTGATAATTGACGCAGCCGTTATCACGGTGCCGGTAATGCTTTGGTTTTTCCTCATTATTTGGGAGTTAAAATAATTATATTTCTTTAATATTTATAATATTTTTTCCCGAAAATCTAAAAAAAGGAAGTTAGGAAATTCCAGGGTGTTACAAAGTGGTTACCAAATCTTAGTTTTCGCA
The DNA here is from genome assembly GCA_016808085.1 of Suaeda aralocaspica. Classification (NCBI taxonomy): domain Eukaryota; kingdom Viridiplantae; phylum Streptophyta; class Magnoliopsida; order Caryophyllales; family Amaranthaceae; genus Suaeda; species Suaeda aralocaspica. Next base: position 238,704 of record PYUH01000530.1, read on the forward strand.
ATGTAATAAAATTTTATTTTTCGAGGTACCCTAAGTTCTATTATGGGAAGGACAAATTTCTTATTTTGGAGAGTTGTTGGGAATGGAAATTTTCTATAAACAATAATTTTTGAAAATAGAAAGTTTGTTAGAATAAACGTTTTTAAAATTTATTACTTGTGTACGTATACAAGGAATTCAGGTATGTATTATGTGTTATTGTTTTAACATCATGTGGTGAGATTACGTAGGAAGTTTGGGCATGTGGAATAAAATTTATTTTTTTTCTTTCATGCATTTAAGTACATGTTTTGAGATGTTTCTTATGTGAGTAGCTATGAGTAAAAGGAATTGTATGTTAGCCATAAGACCTTTTGTTGTACAACTGTTAGTTTAGTTTTGTTGTGGGAAGGATGGTCCATTAGTCTAAAGTGCTCTACAGGATGTTGGATAACATGCTTAGTAAGGATACTAAGATGGGGACGTTGGAAAAGAAGGACTATGAGAGTCAAACCCAATATGTCTTGAAGATACGATTTTCTTGTTGGTACATTAGTACAGTGTTAAAGCTACCGTAGTGGGCCACACCCTATCGTGTGTCGGCCCTATTGATGAGGCTATCGCACACCTATCAAAAATAAACCAAACGACACTAACTAATGTAGCTAGGGAAGTAAGGATCGAATCCTTAGGGAAGCAATTGAACTCTATTAGTTCTAAAAAGCTTAAACCGTATAAAGGGCCTTGGTCGAGAAATATTGACTAACTAACTGACTACTGACTAATTACTAACTAATTACGGGAAATGACAAAGATTTAAACCAATAAATTAAGCCTAGGGTCATTCGGGTCACCAAGAACAACTAATGGATTCACTAACAAAGATCGTTCAACCTCACAATTATCGTCAAATTAGGGCTCACTAATTCTCTCGAATCTAGACTCCCTCGAAACTCATCTAGCGGCTCTCGCTCATGCCTAGACTAATTCCGCCTATTATTCAGTGGTCTTATTGTGGTATTTTTACCTCTCGGCATCAAATTCAACAATTACCAGAATTACAACTAAATCTGCGCACAATTCAATTGTAAACGAAAATCCCAATAATAGGAAATTGACTACTAATTGTGAAATTGAAACAACCTAATTTAGTTAGTCCATTAAT
>PYUH01000533.1:7458-35517 GCA_016808085.1 Suaeda aralocaspica
ACACTGTGGTGGCCATAGTCAAAGAAATAAGCATGGCACTAGTGCGAGGAGTATAAGAATCAGTGGAATGTCTTCGATCCTCCTGCTGCATTTGAGTGTTAATCCTTGGTGGTTCATACGACGAAAATCGCCCCATCTATAAGGAACTCTTGGATATGGCCCTTGGCCTCCACCATAATATCCCATTCTTGAGTTGGAACCACCCGCCACCTTGACCATGGTTATAATAGCCAGCATAAGGATCATATCCTTGCTGCGGATTGACTTGCTGACTACTTCCTCCCCGTCTCTATTAGGCTCCTCTTGAGCTCTATTTTCATTATCAAGGATCGGAGGCCGCATTTGTTGGCCACTACTCGAACCTTCGTAAAAGGGGATGCCTATAATGGCCACCCCGAGGAGAGGGGGACGAGGAGGACGAAATGTCCGTGTGTTGTATAACGCGTGACTACAACGTCCTACAAAAGAAAATAAAGCACAAAAATTACCCATAGGTCTAAAGACATGAAACTAGAAATAGGAGCAACACATAGGGAAACCTACCCTAGCCTTGTGACGCTCTGGCACGCAAAAGCATGTTTTGTCTTCCTATAGCAGTGCGAAACGCATTCATACTTTGATGACCTTGTTTGTAGTTGTCTTAGGCACTGCAATTAAACAAGTCATTTAAAATTAACAATGAAAAATGTCAGTAATAATATAATAAGAGTCGAGTAAGATAAGGACAAACCTAAGGCTTACCATGTCAACATTCTCAGGATATAAGGAACATCTTCTTCCTCAGCAAATGGCTAGTGTCATCAATCAAATTCCCGAAACCATCAATGTATTTGATATTTCGCTCAGGAACTTGCCAACCCTCAATATCATCATTCTTTGCACATATAAACATAAACAAATAAACATATATTTAAAAGCAAATGTGTGAAAAGGAAGGAAAGGTAAGATACCCTAACAAATGTTGGAAAGGACGTAGCCGAGCCTGAACCCAATTTTTGTAATTAACACCAGCAAAAACTAACTCCCGAGCTGTGAGAGTCCTCTCAGAAAATCATCCATAGAGGTAACGGGAACCTACTCGAGTCTAAGATGAAGGAATAGGAGAATAAGTTTGACGAAAAACACATTCTCCCTAAACCAAACAAGATGCCTACATCCTTTCAAAAGGATCCTGGCTTCCTCAAGAGGTGGTGAAACCTGCACTCCAGGGCTAATATGGTATTCCCGTCCCATGGACAAAGATAATCTACAACAGAAGGAAAATAAAAATCATTATTGTAGTTATAAATATATATAAATGTATATGTACAATGAGTCCTTACTTGCTCTTCAGGAAGGTTATAAATCGATTGGCGTTTACATATGTCTTATGATGAATGTTAAGCCGTCTTCCCCATCTGCGGCTCATCGGGAATCTCTTAGGTCGGTCATTTATTGGGGCAAGAGTTGGGAAGTGTTCAAATACCACACCTGAAAAGAAAAGGTTAGAAAAGCAAAATAAAATAAGTGGATAAGCACATTGTAAAAGAATTTGTTACCTCAATAACGAGGAAAGCCTCCTAGGGAAGCTGAGACACATTCTCTCTTTAGCGGGTCATCCATGACTCGGGATGTCTTACGCATTTCAGATATTAAATGCACATAACCCGCTTTCCCCCAACAATAATCTTTGTTTCCTTTCAAATCTGACATAATGGGAGATAAGAGAAAAGGCCACTCGTTGCCTTTGTCTGTTAAAAGGTATTACCAATCAAATATAAAGGAAGATCCTAGCTCTTTGAAGGGAAGTGGTTTCTGCCATAATATCTTCATTGGCTAGAGCATCCGACATTCACTCCAAGGGAAAACTCTCTCATATAATTTTAATCGAGTGTAGATCGGCCCAGTAAATCACCTACATTGGCTCTTTTCCTGTGATTCCTTCATTAGGGATGATATCCATACTCGCCAAGGGTAATCCAGTAATCATCCCATAATCGAAAGGAGTTATAGCCATCTCTCCCCATGGGAAATGAAAGGTGTTAGTTGTATCCCAAAACCATTCCATCATTCCCCTAACTAAACCAGCAGACATCTTACATCTCTCTTTCTCTATATAAGATTCTAAGAAATCTTGAAAACCGCTCACCTTGACCAACTCTTTGGTATTTGCATCGAGAGTGTCATAAATTTTACCAAGCATCTTCCGGAATCATATCGTCGTAATTCATCATCAACCTATAAATTTCACTTACATATATCATCTAAATTCGTAAAATATTGAAAAAAAAGAAAAAATATTACTTACAATTCCTCTTGATGCTCAAGAAGATATATGATGGTCAGGATCAAGTTTCAAGACACGATTATCCCACTCAAGCGGGGGCTCCCATGCAAGGTGTGGTACTCGATTCTTACTCTTTGAACGATTTTTAGCACGACGTTTACGGGTATCCGTTCTTCTTCTCTCCCCTCCATCTTGCTCGTTTCTAGGGAAAACATTGCTGTAATCCACAAACTAGGATAGCTTAATAACTTAGCAAGAGCATCTTTTACTAAGAGTCCGTGTTGCTTCCCTTTATTAAATTAAGAGCACGTTACTCTTTAATAAAAATGAATTAATCAAGAGCATTTTTTCTCACTTTTGATTATTAATTTAAGAGTCCATAGCGCTTCTTTATTAAATTAAGAGCACGCTACTCTTATAAATAAAGTAAAATTTTTCAAGAGCTTTTTCACTTTTGATCACTGATTAAATTAAGAGCACGTTAACCTTATTAAAAAAAAAACAGGAGCGCAGGAATTTCAGTCGCGCTAGCGTGGTAACGTGACAGAGTTTGTCACGCGACTGTGCAGCGCTACAAAGCTTGTCACGCTGCAGGTGCAGCGGCAGACTTTGTGAACAACTCTTTGGTATTTGCATCGAGAGTGTCATAAATTTTACCAAGCTCTTCCCGGAATCATATCGTCGTAATTCATCATCAACCTAAACATTTCACTTACATATATCATCTAAAATTCGTAAAATATTGAAAAAAAGAAAAAATATTACTTACATTCCTCTTGATGCTGAGGAGAGATATATGATGGTTAGGATCAAGTTTTTCAAGACACGATTATCCCACTCAAGTGGGGGCTCCCATGCAGGGTGTGGTACTCGATTCTTACTATTTGAACGGTTTTAGCACGACGTTTAAGGGTATCCGTTCTTCCCTCTCTCTCCCCTCCATCTTGCTCGTTTCTAGGGGAAGACATTGCTGTAATCCACAAATAGGATAGCTTATAACTTAGCAAGGCATCTTTTACTAGAGTCCTGCTTGCTTCCCTTTTAAATTAAGAGCACGTTACTCTTATAAATAAAATGAATTAATCAAGAGCATTTTTTCTCACTTTGATTATTAATTTAAGAGTCCATTGCGCTTCTTTATTAAATTAAGAGCACGCTACTCTTATAAATAAAGTAAAATTTTTCAAGAGCTTTTTCACTTTTGATCACTGATTAAATAAGAGCACGTAACCCTTATAAAAAAAAAAAGAAAAAAAAATAATCAAGAACATTTTTTTCTTCACCTTTGATTATTAATTAAAATCCCATTGTTCTTCTTTATTAATTAAAGAGCACGTATCTTATACATAAAATAAATTAATCAAGGCATTTTCACTTTTGATTAAGAGCTCATTACTTCTTTAAATTAAGAGCATTATTTCACTTTTGATTATAATAAAATAATCAGAGCATTTTTTTCACTTTTGACTATTAATAAGAGCTCATTGCCCTTATAATTAAAACTATTCAAGAAGTGTTTTTAAGACTAATAACTACACTCTCTAATTAAGAGCCTCCTACTCTTTAAAACGTCAAAATACATGGGTCGTGACATGAGAATAGAACAATTCTCAAATGATTCATGGAGATTATACTTCATTCTAACATCATTAGAACAATCATTTGCCAAAAACATACATGTTTGATAAAAACAAGAGCAAATATAAACTGTCACAAACTTAACATCCTTATGACTACAAATTGAATAAATTAGAGCAATCAATCTCTAATGTAAGCACAAATTCATCCATAGTTCTCAAAAGTAAGCTAAAAAAAATGTTTCAAAAACGTAGCGCGGTTAATTAAGTCACGCTGACAGCTCAGCGTGACTAACTAACAGCGCTACACTAGTAGCGTTTTAGGTTCCCTGCGCTACTAGGCCAGCATGATACGACATACCACGTTAGCAGCCCAGCGCGTAAGGGTTCCCACGCAGTTATAAAAACCCTCATTTCCTTCATTTCTCGACACATCTTTTAACTCACTTTCTTCCTATACCTAAATAATCCGAGTATTGCTTTTTAAAACCTTTTTTATAATATTTATTATTTTATTTGCTATTTATTTTACTAAAAAGTAGCTACAAATTTTAATAATATCGAAACAATAATTCGAAACTCCTCCCAAATTAATACTCGACGAAGACAATCTTCAAAGGAGAAGTGGTACTTTCCTGAGAGCCCTAAAATTCATGTTATGGACTTTTAAGTTGTTGTTTCACTATTTTTTACTGCTTTATCACGTTATTATGTTAAAGGACTTAAATTGATTGTTTGCAAACGCTTAATCAAGATAATTCTTTTGGACAAATCTAATCATGTTAGGCTCCTTAATTTGATTTTAATAACGGTTTGAGCTAAATTATTAGTTTTTTTTGTGATTCACTAACAATTTAATGCTTTTTTGTGAATTTTGTAATTGATATTTTGTGTGTGATAAATGTAATTTATATATGGTTAAGAGGAAACTAGTAATGGCCTCCTATGGGCTAACCCGACGCACTCCGTCATGTTAGTACCTTCGCCCCAGAGTCCAATCTTTGGTTCGCTCGACCACAACTTGGAGTCATCCCCATGGGATCGAGAGGATTTCCGTGCAATTTAGACAAACGTCCTTATTCGAGTCCCATTCGTATCGAATCAAATACACGGTTTATGAGTTTAGTTCCTAAAACTCATTGGCGACTTCTTACTAGTATCGTCCATATTCGTATATTTTTATCTCACTCAAAAAAAAAGCAAAAAAAAAACACAAAAATAGCATAGCGCGACATACTTTGTCACGCTCAGTTGCAGGTCACAAAGTCTGCCGCGCTGCACCTGCAGCGTGACAGCTTTGTAGCGCTGCACAGTCAGCGTGACAAACTCTGTCACGCTACCACGCTAGCGCGACTGAAATTCCTACGTCCTGTTTTTTTGCAAAATACTTCTAAAAAAGTCCATTTCACCTTTCCTTAAGCCAATTTTTTGGTCTAACTTGACCTATGCACGGTTTGGGAAAGGTGAACAAAAATTTGGGACCCTAAAATCCGGGCCCCTACATAGTGCATAAAAAAAGCTTCATACCACTTACATTGCATCTAGACTTAAGAGTATGACTCATGAGCTTGGTCTTCATGCAAAACTTCAAGACTGGCTTCATGAGCTTCATCATGTCATCTAATGAACTTGTTTTTTACTACCTGCACATGCAAATAGATACTTTCATACAATATAATAGTTCAATGTAGTTTGTCATCATTCAAACATAAGCTAGGAACTCAACAAATTCCCCCTTTTGATGATGGCAAACCATGAATTCCCCCTCCAAATAATATCAATATAATTTGGAACTTTTCAAAAATTTTGAATTCTTTAGAATTCAAAGGACTGGTTGCGTACTATTCCTGCAAATTAGCATCATTTACAAGTAAACCGTTCACAATAACTGACAACATTTTAAGAAAGAGTTTCTAAATGCCTGGGCAAATACTAATTAAACGCAGAGCTCTTAGACTTAAACACGTATTCGCAATAACAACATCAGTAAGGTCATCAGACTGTTTCCAAGCAAAACAGCCGTTGGGATGATAAGAAGTAAAATGCTTTGAATACATTACTTCAGACCATGCAGGTCTGTCACCATTAGCAAGATTCTGAATCTTGCTTCTGGTTGCTGCAACACACACAGATTAGTAACATTCATTTGACTGCTACCCTGAGATAGGTTGAAGAAATCAGAACTTTACACAGCTTCCCCCTTTTTGCATCATCAAAACAATTAAAGCATATAATCTTGTAAACACAAATAAACCAATTAGTAGTTAAACTACAATTATATTAAGTTTACAGCTAATAATGAGCTCTAACAACATTGTAGAGATGCTGATTCTACCAATTATTCCTGTCAAAGCGCCAAACCTACTTGTCCTGAATAGTTATTACAGACCAGCATAAACCAAATTACATAATATCAATGTCTTTGAAATGGGAAGGGGGAAACCAGAATAAAGTTCAATAAAAGGAGGGTGGTAGCAGCAATAGGATGAAATAAGAGGAAATAAAGGAAATCAATCAGCTCTAGAGTCTTGTTCATTCTCATTATCTTCTTCTTCCTCTGAACCACTTGCATCATGTTCTTCATCATCCTCATCCTCCTCAGAGACCAGTTCAGCATCCTCATCATCAGCATCACCTGCCGCTTCTGATGTCTCTTCTTTGTCTTACAGATCCTCACCACCAATTTACCAGCTTATCAAGAGAACTTCAATTCTTCTGTAGGATTCCTGAAGTGCAGCACATAGTGTAGGGACACTGTTGACCATATTTTACATGAGTTGATTCTGGTCACTCAACTGCTTTTCCAGGGCATAGGTTGCCTGAATGATTCTGACCGGTCCCAGCAAGACCAGCATCACTCTTCCATCCTTCATCTTTAAACACACCACCTGCATATGTCATGCCCTTTTGACCTATTATTTGATTGGTGAGAGAGACATGGTGCCATAATCTCCCTCCATAGGAATCTTCCAATGCCCAAATACTAAGTCAGCCAGCCTCCGTAGGGCAGAGTATGGTTTGCTTCTCCACACAACAGATCATATGTCCTAACATCATAGCAGGGAGGTTGACAGGAATATGTTCAATGAGGTAGTAAATGAGAACACTATTCATCACCGTACACTCATACGGCCTTGTGCTCTAGGACACACATCTTTGAGGAATGGTATGGAATATCCTCATGACTGGATCCTTTAATTGGCCAATGGTGTACCCCTACTTCCTATCGGTGGACTAGTAAAGAGTCTAGTCTGGATCTGTTCTGCTGTGACTCCCCTTGACAGAAGGCCAATTTTCTGGAGACACATCAAGCCCCTTAGTTGGAGCTTTGAGAATCTCAGCCAGTTTCTTTTCAGAAAAATATATGGGATTGTCTTAACAAAAGTGAATAAGATCCATCATCTTTAGTATGCAGGCGTGAGTAAAATTCTTCAACCAGTGGCATGAAAAATCTAGATCTTTAGCAAAACAACACATACCATTTCTGAAAATCAAACCTCTTTAACAACTAAGATTTTTTGTGCAACCAAACTTTTGCAACAGAAAATTCTACCAGAATTTGTCTATCTTTCAAATTATATGGAGGTTGAGGGGTGTAGACTTACTTTTTGGATTTAGTGCTTGAAGAGATCACAATAGCATATTGCTTTCTCTTTTGCCCTATTGTTAGCGGTCTTGTTGTGTTTCTCGCATGATAGCCTTCCGCTTAGGCGGCTCAGCACCTTTTTGGCAACGTTTTTACTCGGCACCCTTGCTTGCTATGGTTTAGTGCCTTCCTTCCCTAGCTATCTCAACTTCCTCTTCATCTTCAGTAAATTCCTTGTTCTTTGATTTCTCCACTGGTTTGGAGTGGTTTTGGCGTGGGGGTTTGGATTTTGTGTTGGTGGTTTACTGGCCTTCTCTCAATTTCTTAACCGTTTTTTATGACGGTTCCTTGGTACTCGCTTTCTTTTCCTTCAACTCTCGCATGGTTGTGTACAACATCTCAATGGTTTAACTTCCTTTCTTCTTAATTCAACTTCTTCTTCCTCAACTTCTTTTTCATCCGACTTAATTCGGATTCAGATTCTTCTCTTGTTTAGATTCTTCAGCAATCTCAGGTTCTTTTGTTAGAGATCTCTATCGGTACAGGTGGTGGATTCTTTGGATTTTGTGTGGGTGGCTTTTTGGCAGTAGTGTTTTGTGGATGTGGTGTAGAAGATTTGGTGGTTTGGCGGTTAATTTTGGAGTAATGCTTGTGGCTGTTTTTGTTGTCGATTTTGGTGTGGCAGATTTTGTTCTTTTTCAGCCAAACGTGTGCTTCTTCTCTTTGAATGATGAGATTGAATTTTTCCTCTACTTTGAGCAAAAAAAAAAAAAGAAAAACTTTGAACTTGTAAGTGACAGAAAGAAGAAGAATTTAGGCGAGTTAGTTGTTTTGTGTGAGAGAGATATGATTGAGAGAATATACAGTAAAAAAAAATGTGAGATTAAGGAATTGAAATGCAGAAGGAAAGTTGATCAATAGCATATATTTATAAAAGATTTGAATCAAAACGATTACTTCAAATATTTGAAAGATATTTGTCCGTTCACAAAAAGGAAGTTTCCAAAAACAGATATAATGTTATACATTATTTCCAAAAATTGAAATTTTGAAAATGAACTAATTGACATTAATAACCGCCTCAGGAATTTGGTTCCCTAATGGTCTACAACTAGTCTGTGCCACTTACTCTTTACAAGATTATGCTAAGGTATTAAGTACTAATTGATCAGCTCAGCATCGCATAAGAAATTGTGAGACCTAAAAAGCAGAAAAAACAAACAAATATACATATTGATATCATTTGACTAGCCAAAGGGACAAGTCAAGACCTAAGAGCTCATTGTCTAATTTTAATCATACCCAACAAGATACAAAGCTTGATGACCATTTCTCTGCTCAAAGGTTTGTAAAAATGTCAGCTAGTTGATCTTTTGACCTGCAAAACTCCAATTCTACCTATTACCCTTACATTGTCCCTTAGAAAATGATCCTAATCTCAATATGTTGGTTTTTAAATGTTGGACATGATTTTTTGAATATTGATTGTACTAGTGTATCATAAAATGGGAACACTCTGAAATATATCCCAAAATCTTTAGTTTTGACTTATACACAAGAGCTGAGCACAAATAAAGCAGCTGCATATATCAGACTCTGTTGTGGATAAGCCCATATAATTTTGTTTCTTTGATCCCCATGAGATAGGTAGGATCAAAAGTGAGCCATCTAGAAGTGCTCTTCCTGTCACAATAAAACTAGCAAAGTCACACCTGTGTACCCTATAAGATTCATACTGCTACTTTTGGATACCACAAACACGATCATACAGTACCATCGAGTATTCTTAAAATTCTCTTAACAATCTTTAGGTGAGATTCTTTAGGGTGGCATTGAAATCTTGCACACAACCCTACTGAAAACACTATATCTTGCCTACTGGCAGTTAAGTAAGCAATTAGCCAATCATACCTCCATACAACATACCCTCAACACCCTTTCCCTTTTTATCAAGGCTCATTTGTTGTAAGTTGGAATAGGTGTTTCGTAGGATTTGATGTCTCGCAAGCAGTATCTGTTCAGCACCTCCTTGGGTACTTTTGTTGATGAATCATAATTCCATCCTTGGTTGGCTTGATTTAAAGTCCTAGAAAGAACCCAGTTCTCCCATCATACTATCTCAAATTCACTTTTAGTCAAATCTGCAAACTCATTACACAAATCAGATTAGTAGCTCCAAACAAAATATCATCTACATATATCTGGACACTAGCAGATCAGTTTCCTTTTCCTTTAAGAAAGTGTCTTGTCAACAGAACCTCTCTATATCCATTTTCTATAAGAAACCTCAAAAGTCTCTTATACCAGGCTCTAGGAGCTTGTTCGAGACCATAAAGAGCTTTGTCAAGTTTAAAACCATGGATTAACAAGTCAATATCCTCAAATCCAGGGGGTTGTTCCACATATACATCTTCTTTCAAATAACCATTAAAAAGGTTGTCTTAACATCCATTTGAAAGAGGTTGAAGTTCATATGAGTGCACAAAGCAATTAAAATCCTGATTGCCTCGACCTGGCTACCGGAGCAAAGGTTTCATCATCATATTATTCCTTCCTGTTGATTAAACCCTTGGACCACTAGCCTAGCCTGTTTCTGACTACAATACCTGCATGTCCGTTTGTTCCGAACACCCATTAGTTCTAATAACAGAATGTTTTTCCTTCTGGGTTCAAGATGCCATACTTGATTCTCTCAAACTGATTGAGTTCATCTTGCACGGCTAGAACCCAATCTTGATCCCTTAAGGCAGTTTTATATCAGTTGGTTTCAACATTTGAAAAAAAAGAATAGATACACAAAAATTTGTACAGTAGAATTCCTTGTTTGCACCCCTTTGTTAATGTCACTAATGATAAGATCAGAGGGATGAGCTGACTTGTACTTGAAGGATTTGTTCATATCAAGATTTACGTTGGTGCTTCTAATGTTGAACTGTTTCCTGTACTGTTCCTCCTTTTCGTTGTTGCTTTGAACAGTGAAACCTGGTTCCATAGTGGTCTTACTGACATTGTATTCATGTGGGTGAGCCTTTGAGTCACTATTTTCCCTCTCTAACTATGAGCTACTTGATTTTGTGCTTGACCAAAGTTCCCTCTCTAGGAGTTGCGTGGTGAGTCTGGTTCAACACCTTCTACTTCGTTACGCTCCTGTAAAGTTTAGCATGCATATTTCGAATCCATCATCATCATCAACCGCACATGTTTGCTAAACATATTAGTTTCATACAATAGAACATGGACACTTTCTTCAACACACAAGGTTCTTTTGTCGAAATCTTTATATGCTGTGTCGGAAGATATCCAATGAAAATAGCCTCATCACTTCTAGGATCAAATTTGCAAACTTGATTTACCGTTGTTTGTACAAACCATTTGCACCCCAAAAAGCGTAAGTGTGCAATATTTGGTTTCCTTCCCCTAAGAGCTCATAAGGTGTTTTCTTAGTAAAGTCTCAACATTATCCTATTTAAAATATAACAAGCAGTACTCACTACTTCAGTCCAAAAGTTTCGAGGTAGACCACTCTCTAGAAGCATTGTTCTTGCCATTTCTTCTAGAGTGCGGTTTTTCCTTTCAACCACTCAACTTTGTTGTGGAGTTCTGGGAGCTGAGAAATTATGAGATACACCATGATCATTACATAGGTAATGAACCTGACATTGTCAAATTCAGAACATGATCAAACCAGATAGAGACCAGTTGATGATTAATCTTGTTTTGGACGTGTTTTGTTAAGATTTCAAATTCTTCAAAAATTTCATTTTAAATTTAGAAATATTGTCCAAGTATAACGAGAGCAATCATCAACTAACAAAACACATACAACTAGACCATTTCGACCTTGTTAACGCATGGCCCACATAAGTCCATGTGCACAATTTCGAATAGGTCTATGTCGTGCCTCCATACACATTCTCTTTAGCTAACACGCAGATCTCATCACATACATGACAAATATGATCTGCAACAAACTTAATGTTAGGTAAACCTGTAACTAGTTCCTGAGAACCGTAGTTTGTTATTTGCAAGGAAAATTACAGTCCTGACTACTTCCTCCCTCGTCTCTATTAGGCTCCTCTTGAGCTCTATTTTCATGATCAAGGATCGGAGGCCGCATTTGTTGGCCACTACTCGAACCTTCCGTAAAAGGGGGATGCCTATAATGGCCACCCCGAGGACGAGGGGGACGAGGAGGACGAAATGTCCCGTGTGTTGTATAACGCGGTACAACGTCCTACAAAAGAAAATAAAGCACAAAAATTACCCATAGGTCATAAAGACATGAAACTAGAAATAGGAGCAACACATAGGGAAACCTACCCTAGCCTTGTGACGCTCTGGCACGCAAAAGCATGTTTTGTCTTCCTATAAGCAGTGCGAAACGCATTCAATACTTTGATGACCTTGTTTGTAGTTGTCTTAGGCACCTGCAATTAAACAAGTCATTTAAAATTAACAATGAAAAATGTCAGTAATAATAATAATAAGAGTCGAGTAAAGATAAGGACAAACCTAAGGCTTACCATGTCAACATTCTCAGGGATATAAGGAACATCTTCTTCCTCAGCAAATGGCATAGTGTCATCAATCAAATTCCCGAAACCATCAATGTATTTGATATTTCGCTCAGGAACTTGCCAACCCTCAATATCATCATTCTTTGCACATATAAACATATAAACAAATAAACATATATTTAAAATGCAAATGCGTGAAAAAGGGAAAGGAAACAAGTAATCACCAACACCGTATAACGGCTAAGGCTTTATCAAAGTACTAAAACGGAAGTTTTTCATTTTAAAATAACACTAAAACTCAAACGAACTTTCAAACAAAATAAAAACTAGATTCAAAAAAACCTTTATTCCACTTCGGAAACTGTACTAAGAAAACTTCAAACCAAATAAAACTTTAACTTTGAAAATCTAAAAGGCAACCATAACAATCATAAATAACAAGTCCACATAAGATAGGAACACTATAAGGTAAGCGCTCACACTCCAACCCAGCATGATTGACTATGCCCACCTGTACATGTAACTTTTTCTTATTGTAGACAAACTAACGCCATTGAAAGGGGGTCGTGGTAGGCCAAGCCAAATAAAAGCACATGCCAACACAAACACACAAAATCAGCCAAAGCTGACAACATAAACACTAGAGGATGTACAAAATATGATGACAACAAAATAAAAGAAAAGACTAAAATCACATAATTCTTACCATTGTCACCACTACATACCTGTGCACAGACTGTAGCTAATTAAAAATATTTCATTATAGTTGATCTTTGGAGTTCGTATCAAACGGGTTTCCTTTCTATCAATCCACCCTATTGGCACCCAACTTGGGAGCAAACTCATGAAGGTATTACCTATGTCACATATAGTGATTGGAATTTGAGCGCATTTAAAATGATATAAAAGAGTATAACGTCTTGTACACCAGATTAGAAGTCAGTAATACAATAACTCCCCCCATTGTTCATAATGAAGGTAAATACGTTCCCAAGAGTTTGGTGCGAATCCTCGTTACTTTACGTGATTAAAGGTTTGACAAAATAAATGACTCTACACACAATATCACATAGAAGCATGTATTTTAACAAGCAACACCATATTAATTATCTTGGATTAAAGTGATTCTACAAAATTAATTTTGTGTGTCCTCACTTTAGCTAAACCATCCTTTACCACACATTAAATGTGAAGGGCTAACTATTTGATCATTTGCTTCTTTTAATATTGAATAAAATTCATAACATTTTTCTAGTTGATCAAGTAATTAATCAACTTAAGTAATTTCCTTTCTTCTTTATGGATGATAGTCAAAACTCAAAAATAAATTTAACATCATTTCTCATGATGTTACATCTATGGATACTGTCCAATATGATATAAAATACAAAATACTAACAATAAAAAGAAAATTTCAATACTTTCATGCTAACATAAAATCTCATGCAAGTCCACTCAAAATCAACAAGAACAAACTTATATCACAAGCATAGTATAACAAATCAAAACAAATCTAGCATGAACTCTACTTAAATAGATGCCATTAGTACAACGTACCTTGTTTACAACGGTGATCCGCCAAAACTTCTAAAAGTCTCCTAACTCAAATTTCTCCTAGTATGAGAACATCGAAAATAAATTAAAACTACGTTGACTGTACTAACTTCTACTACAACCTAAACTAAACTATTCATATTGGAAACTTGTCTAAAAACCTTCCCTATATGCGTCTATATTCAACTCCATATTTTTAATTTTCTTTGCAAAACTCTTGATTTTCGATAATTTTCCAAAAATGCGCTTCTTTGTAAATTTGCTTAAAAACTCTTTTAAAATCCTTCTAAATATTATAATTTGTCCCTAAAACATTAGATTAGTCCTAAGATCATCATAATTATTTGATGGTGTAAAAACTATAATTATATTTCACGTGTTACTTATTATTGGCATGAACACAGTGTAATAAAAATTACGCAATATATATTTATTCAAAAATCTTAAAACCTCATTAAAACTACACAAATCAAGCACAAAATACTTATAATCTCATACTTCATCATACATCCATCTATGCTTTAAAATAATTTTTCATGTTTAAACACTTTCATATATTTTACTCTTAGATTTTCATGACTTAAAATATGTGACAGCAACATTTATTGACTTTAAAACATTTAAAACCAATCAAACCTCATAAAATCACACAAATTAAATACAAACAATCTAGATCATAATGAGAAGGTTTAGTTTATTAAAAATCATAAAATTATAAATTCATACCCTATTTTAATTCATGAATAACTTTATAAATAAAATTTAAATTCTAAACATGATCATAACTTTATTAAAATGATAAGACCATAATGCTTAAACTTAATATGAAATGAATTTATACAAGATTTAATTAAAAAGAAAAGAGGAAGAAAATTTTATTTTTGTATATTTTTAAGAGTTTCGAAAAACCAAAAGGAGGAGGAAGAAGGGTAGTGGCCGGCGAGTGAGGGAGGCGCGCACGGTGGCTAGCTGGAGAGTGTGACGTGGGAATGCGACAAATTTATTTTGCATTTTGAAATTGCATTATACTGAAAATTCTGGTTTTAATGGGTATTATAGGCCGAAGTAAGTTTGGTGCAATTATATAATACCCTTAGTTGCTGAAATTACATTTTGTGCCCTTGTTTAAAAGCAATTAGGAAACCTTGAAAATTCTAATTTTTGAACTTGTAAATTTTAATAAAATTCAAAGTGACATAAAATATAATTCATAACTTTGAAAAACAAAAAACACATTTAAAGTAACAATTAATTAAATTTTCTCCTTAATATATTTATTTAGCTTAATTTTTTAATAAAATACTAAAATATTACATCAAATGTGAAATTAAAATCTCAAAATACGTGAAAATATGGGGTATTACAGCTAAGGCACTCGAGGTCTGCGATTACAGAAGTATTCGACTTTCGCCATTTTTCTCGATATTTGGGATATTGCTTATCGTAATCCAGATTCTTTCCCGACTTTGCTTATTCGCCTAAAGTTGCCTTGTTTCATACGAAATCTTTGGATTCTTTGGAAGATTCGATGAACGCGACTGAGTCGCACGTTTTATTAATTTTCGATTTTTGATAAGCTAAAATGAAAGAAATTTGAAATAAAATTCAATGATTATAAGCGTGGCGTCGACCATTGGAACTTATCATTGGTACCTCAGCGATCATTTATTCAATTTTCAAGCATTCAATTTACGAAAGTCGGACTTGTGCGACATGGTACACATTAATCATCGGGCGGGACCAAATGTAGGTGTCTATAGTTACCCCCACTTTGATTGGGTCTGTAGAGACAATTAGTCTCGTAAGAAGAAAGTCAAAGTATTCGGGTACTGCAAAACAAAGGTTAGTCTGCCTCACTGTGCGATCTCCATTAACAGCGCCTCGTTCCGTCAGAGTAAAGTTCCTTGAATGCTCCTCGATTCTTGGGATAATGTTGAAAATTCATTTCCTGAGATGCTTTGATCATATAGGAAATGTTGATAGTGTGAATGTGCTTGATTCCTTCATATGCGCTCGATCGTTAGGAAGCTCCCTTTAGGTGTCAATGCCGTATACGGGAAGATTTGATAGTGTGTTTACGATTTCCTTCAGGTTCTTCAGCTTAACCGTATATGAAATCATGAAGATGTGTTTTCTCCCTTCAGACACTTAGGTCGTATAGGAAGTTGCCAAAACATCTGACGAGTCTATAGTCAATGTTGATGCCCTTATTGTTGCTAATGTAGGCTTGACTTGGACCAGGTGACTGTAGGGGCTTTTGATGATGTGACCTGAGTTTATTTTCCAAGGGCCTTTAAAGATTGATGACCTGGGTTTATTTTCCAAGGGGCTTTTGGAGGTGGTGTTTATCGCTTGGCAATGTATAAGATGATTAAGTGACTTCCTTCTACTTTACATGCTCTTTGGCCGCAGGGAAGTGTGATATGATCATTTGTTTGATGTGTTTCCATTTTAGACACGCTTCGGTCGTAGGGAAATGTGGTAATGAAAGTTGTTTAAAAAGTGATTATCGCTTGGCGATGTATGTAAAAGTATTTGGTTTCTAATTTAGACATGCTTTGGTATACGGAAAGGTTTGTGATGATGAAACTTGAGTTTGTTGATTTATAGTTTTGATTTGTAGATGCATTTGGCTTGATAATGTGTTTTGGTTATTTTGTGGAGCTAGGGCTTTTGTGGAGGTTTGATAGGATTACCCCCCCTTGTCATGGAGATGCTTGAGAGTTGGCTAGTTCAACCAATTTTTGTTCGGTGTTCACTTAGGAGCATAGAAGATATAGTTGATGTGACTGCTTTTGACTTGTTGATTTATACTTCACCCATGTTTACTTACTGCTTGTACTCCATGAGAGATTGATGAGGCCACCCACTTGATGTTGTGACGCTAATTCTGACTTGGTTGAGAACATTGTTGGGTAAAGCTCCCAATGGCATCTGAAAGTTTCTTGATTAAAAGATTGGATCTTGAAGCATTTATTGAAGTTCTTGAAGAATCTTGAAAAAGTTGCGCAAAAGGACGATCTTATTGGGCGTGTATTTTGACGATTTTTCAAGTACTTGGGCAACAAGTATTTGCGTGATTTTAGTGTAATTTTCGATGATTATCTTGTTTATTAATTATTTAGTCAAGTTGTTAGGATAATTTTGTTAGATTAGTTTGTTAGAGTTTGTTAGCAAGATAGGTTAAGTTGCAATGATGATGTGGCATTCTTATCTTGTGAGTCTAGTTGAGTCATGTAAGCTGAATTTCATCCAAGTTGTGCGTGGATTAGGAGTCTTTGGACCTAGCAAGTTGTTAAAAATTAGTTCTTAGGTGTCTTATAATGTTGTAATTCCTTCTAAATTAGATAAGTTTTACACATTGAATTTTCAATAAAAAAAGTTTACGAATCCTTGGTAATTTCGCGTGAATTTGCTCAAGTTTTTCTTCATAAATTTGTGAGTCAAGAGTGATAAACAAATTTAGATCCTAGTTAATATATTACAGGAGTGTATTGATTAATTAGTTTCAATTAAATTAATCCAGAGTAGAAAATGTAACTGACAACACGTGAGTTTTAGGTGTTTTTGAGAGTACCACTTAAAATCCAATCATAAACCTTGATTTGTTTGTGCATGTTAGAGTGAAAGGAAAGCCATGCATTTGTTATTTGGACAGTGGTTGCTCAAGACACATGTCAGGAGATAAAACTCAAATTCTTTCACTCATGCCTATCAGGAAGGAAGTGTACCTTTGCAGATAATAGCAAAGGTTTGATCAGGGTATAGGGAAAGTTGGTAAGACACTTTCTCAAGCAATTGATGATGTATATTTTGTTAAAGGTTTGAAACATAACCTCTTGAGCATATCTCAGCTATGTGAAACCATGTTCAATTTGAAACAAAACTTTGTCACATAGTTAACACTGAAACAAAGGAACTGGTCTGTAAGGGGTTCCGACACAATAATGTTTAAATAACATTTTGAGCCATATTCTATGACTAGTGTCACTTGTCTCAATGTTATAGAGGATGATATTGGCTGTGGCACAAGAGACTTGGACATGTAAGTTTTTCCTTGCTAAACAAACTACGTTCTCAGGAATTAGTTACAGGTTTACCTAACATTAGTTTGTTGAGATCATATTTGTCATGTATGTGAAGTCTTCGTGTTAGCTAAAGAAGATTGTAAGCACCACTAGACCATTCGAAATTGTGCACATGGACTTATGTGGGCCCATGCGTGTTACAAGGTCGAAATGGTCATAGTTATGTGTTGTGTTAGTGATGATTGCTCTCGTATACTTGGACAATATTTCTAAAATTTAAAAATGAAATTTTTGAAGAATTTGAAATCTTAACAAAACACGTCCAAAACAAGATTAATCATCAACCTGGTCCTATTGGTTTGATCATGTTCTGAATTTGACAATGTCAGGTTCATTACCTATTGATGATCATGGGTATCTCATAATTTCTCAGCTCCCAGAACTCCACAACAAAGTTGAGGGTTGAAAGGAAAAACCGCACTCTAGAAGAAATGGCAAGAACAATGCTTCTAGAGAGTGGTCTACCTCGAAACTTTTGGACTGAAGTGTGGTACTGCTTGTTATATTTTAAATAGGATAATGTTGAGACCTTTACTAAAGAAAACACCTTATGAGCTCCTTAGGGGAAGGAAACCAAATATTGCACACTTACGCTTTTGGGGTGCAAATGGTTTGTACACACAACGGTGTAAATCAAGTTTGGACAAATTTGATCCTAGAAGTGATGAGGCTATTTCATTGGAAATATTCGCACAGAAGGCATATAAAGATTTCGACAAAAAGAACCTTGTGGTTGAAGAAAGTGTCCATGTCTATTTGATGAAACTAATATGTTTAGACACATGTGCAGGTTGATGATGATGATGGATTCGAAATATGCATGCTAAACTTTACAGGAGCTAACGAAGTAGAAGGTGTTGAACCAGACTCACCACGCAACTTCTAGAGAGGAAGACTTTGGTCAAGCACAAAATCAAGTAGCTCATAGTTAAGAGAGGGAAAATAGTGACTCAAAGGCTCACCCACATGAAACAATGCAGTTAAGACCACTATGGAACCAGGTTCAACGTTCAAAGCAACAACGAAACAGGAGGAACAGTCAGGAAAAAGTTCAACATTAGAAGGCACCAACGTAAATCTTGATATGAACAAATCCTTCAAGTACAAGTCAGCTCATCCCTCTGATTTACATTAGTGACATTAACAAAGGGGTGCAAAACAAGGAATTCTACTGTACAAAATTTTTGTGTTATCTATTCTTTTTTTTCAAATGTTGAACCAACTGATTATAAAACTGCCTTAAGGGATCAAGATTGGGTTATAGCCGTGCAAGATGAACTCAATCAGTTTGAGAGAAATCAAGTATGGCATCTTGAACCAGGAAGGAAAACATGTCTGTTATTAGAAATAATGGGTGTTCAGGAACAAATGGACAATGCAGGTAGGTAGTAGAAACAAGGCTAGGCTAGTGGTCCAAGGGTTAATCAACAGGAAGGAATTAATTATGATGAAACTTTGCCTCGGTAGCCAGGCTGAGGCAATCAGGATTTTAATTGCTTTTGCAGCTCATATGAACTTCAACCTCTTTCAAATGGGGTTAAGACAACCTTATTTAATGGTTATTTGAAAGAAGATGTATATGGGAACAACCCCCTGGATTTGAGGATATTGACTTGTAATCCATGGTTTAAACTTGACAAAGCTCTTTATGGTCTCGAACAAGCTCCTAGAGCCTGGTATAGAGACTTTTGAGGTTTCTTATAGAAAATGGATATAAGAGAGGTTCTGTTGACAAGACACTATTCTTAAAGGAAAAGGAAACTGATCTGCTAGTGGTCCAGAATAGTAGATGATATTTTGTTTGGAAGCTACTAATCCTGATTTGTGTAATGAGTTTGCAGATTTGACTAAAAGTGAATTTGAGATGGTATGATGGGAGAACTTGGGTTCTTTCTAGGACTTTAAATCAAGCCAACCAAGGATGGAATTATGATTCATCAACAACAAAGTACTCACAGGAGGTGCTGAACAGACTGTTGCGAGACATCAAATCCTACGAAACACCTATTCCAACTATACAAAATGAGCCTTGATAAAAAGGGAAAGGGTGTTGAGGGTATGTTGTATGGAGGTATGATTGGCTAATTGTTACTTAACTGCCAGATAGGCAAGATATAGTGTTTTCAGTAGGGTTGTGTGCAAGATTTCAATGCCACCCTAAAGAATCTCACCTAAAGATTGTTAAGAGAATTTTAGATATCTGATGGTACTGATGATCTGTGTTTGTGTATCCAAAAGTAGCAGTATGATCTTATAGGGTACACAGGTGTTGACTTTGCTAGTTTTATGTGGACAGGAAAGAGCACTTCTAGAATGGCTCACTTTTAGATTCCTACTTATCTCATGGGGATCAAAGAAACAAAAATTATAGGGCTTATCCACAACAGAGTCTGAGTATATTGCAGCTGCTTTATTTGTGCTCAGCTCTTGTGTATAAAGTCAAAACTAAAGGATTTTGGGATATTTTCAGAAGTGTTCCATTTTATGTGATAACACCTAGTACATCAATATTTCAAAAAATCATGTCCAACATTTAAAAAACAAGCATATTGAGATTAGGCATCATTTTCTAGGGACAATGTTGAAAAAGGGTAATGTAGAATTGGAGTTTTGCAGGTCAAAAGATCAACTAGCTGACATTTTTACAAAACCTTTGAGCAGAGAAATGGTCATCAAGCTTTGTATCTTGTTGGGTATGATTAAAATTAGACAATGAGCTTTAGGGCTTGACTTGTCCCTTTGGCTAGTCAAATGATATCAATATGTATATATTGTTTGTTTTCTGCTTTTTAGGTCTCACAAATTTCTATGCGATGCTGGCTGATCAATTTAGTACTTAAGTACCTTAGCATAATCGTAAAGAGTAAGTTGGCACAGACTAGTTGTAGACCATTAGGGAACCAAATTCCTGAGGCGGTTATTAAGTCAATTAGTTCATTTTCAAAATTTCAAATTTTTGGAAATAAATGTAATAACAGTTATATTTTTGGAAACTTCCTTTTTGGTGAACGGACAAATATCTTTCAAATATTTGAAGATAATCGTTTTGATTCAAATCTTTTATAAAATATGCTATTGATCAAATCCTTCTGCATTTCAATTCCTTAATCTCACATTTTTTTTTACTTGTATATTCTCTCAATCATATCTCTCTCACACAAAACCTAACTCGCCTAAATTCTTCTTCTTTCTGTCACTTACAATGTTCAAAGTTTTTCTTTTTTTTTTTTTGCCAAAGTAGAGGAAAAAATTCATCTCATCAGGTCAAAGAGAAGAAGCACACGTTTGGCTGAAAAAAGAACAAAATCTGCCCACACCAAAATCGACAACAAAAAAAGCCCACAAAAGCGTTACTCCAAAATAACCGCCAAAACCACCAAATCTTCTACACAACATCCACAAAATCAACTACTGCCAAAAAGCCACCACACCAAAATCCAAAGAATCCACACTGTACCGATAGAGATCTCTAAACAAAAAGAACCTGAGATTGCTGAAGAATCTAAACAAGAGAATGAATCTAATCCGAATTAAAGTCGGATGAAAAAGAAGTTGAGGAAGAAGAAGTTGAATTAGAAGAAAAGGAAGTTAAACCATTAGAGGATGTTGCACAAACCATGCGAGAAGAGTTGAAAGAAAAGAAGCGAGTACCAAGGAACCGTCATAAAAAACGGTTAAGAAAGTTGAGAGAAGGCAGTAAACCACCAATCACAAATCCAAACACCCACGCCAAAAACCACTCCCAAACCGTGGAGAAATCAAAGAACAAGGAATTTACTGAAGATGAAGAGGAAGTGAGATAGTATGAGAAGGAAGGCACTAAGACCATAGCAAGCAAGGGTGCTCGAGTAAAAACGGTTGCCAAAAAGGGTGAGCCGCCTAAGCGGAAGGCTATCATGCGAGAAACACAACAAGACCAGCTAACAATAGGGCAAAAGAGAAAGCAATATGCTATTGTGATCTCTTCAAGCACTAAATCCAAAAAAGTAAGTCTAACCCCTCAACCTCCATATAATTTGAAAGATAGACAAATTCTGGTAGAATTTTCTGTTGCAAAAGTTGTGTGCACAAAAAATCTTAGTTCAAGGTTAAAGAGGTTTAGATTTTCAGAAATGGTATGTGGTGTTTGCTAAAGATCTAGATTTTTTCATGCCAATGGTTGAAGAATTTTACTCACGCCTGCATACTAAAGATGATGGATCTTATTTCACTTTTGTTAAAGACAATCCATATATTTTTCTGAAAAGAAACTGGCTGAGATTCTCAAAGCTCCAACTAAGGGGCTTGATGTGTACTCAGAGAAATTGGCCTTCTGTCAAGGGAGTCACAGCAAGAACAATCCAGACTAGACTCTTTACTAGTCCACTGATAGGAAGTAGGGGTACCACATGGCCATAAAGGATCCAGTCATGAGGATATTCCATACCATTGCCTCAAAGATGTGTGTCCTAGAGCACAAGGCCGTATGAGTGTACGGTTGATGAATAGTGTTCTCATTTCTACCTCATTGAACATATTCTGTCAACCCCTGCTATGATGTTAGGACATATGATCTGTTGTGGAGAAAGCAAACCATACTCTGCCCTACGGAGGCTGGCTGACTTAGTATTTGGGGCATTGAAGATTCCTATGGAGGGAGATTATGGCACCATGTCTCATCTCACAATCAAATAATAGGTCAAAAGGGCATGACATAGCAGGGTGTGTGTAAAGATGAAGGATGAGGGGAAGAGTGATGCTGGTCTTGCTGGGACGGTACAGAATCGTTCAGGCAACTATGCCCTGGAAAAGCAGTTGAGTGACCAGAATCAACTCATGTAAAATATGGTCAACAGTGTCCCTACACTATGTGCTGCACTTCAGGAATCCTACAGAAGAATTGAAGTTCATCTTGATAAGCTGGTATATTGGTGGTGAGGATTCTGAAGACAAAGAAGAGACATCAGAAGCGGCAGGTGATGCTGATGATGAGGTCTGAACTGGTCTCTGAGGAGGATGAGGATGATGAAGAAATGATGCAAGTGGTTCAGAGGAAGAGAAGATAATGAGAATGAACAAGACTCTAGAGCTGATTGATTTCCTTTATTCCTTATTTCACCTATTGCTGCTAACCCCTCCTTTTATTGAAATCTATTGGTTTCCCCTTCCCATTTTCAAAGACATTGATATTATGTAATTTGGTTTAATGCTGGTCTTGTAATAACTATTCAGGACAAGTAGGTTTGGCGCTTTGACAGGAATAATTGGTAGAATCAGCATCTCTACAATGTTGTTAGAGCTACATATATTAGCTGAACTTAATATATTGGTAGTTTAACTACTAATTGTGTTTATTGGTGTGTTACAAGAATATGCTTTAATTGTTTTGATGATGCAAAAAGGGGAGCAGGTGTAAAGTTCTGATTTCTTCAACCTATCTCAGGGGTAGCAGTCAAATGATGTTACTAATCTGTGTGTGTTGCAGCCCAGAAGCAAGATTCGAATCTTGCTAATGGTGACAGACCTGCATGGTCTGGAAGTAAGTGTATTCAAAGCATTTTACTTTTTATCATCCCAACGGCTTGTTTGCTTGGAAACAAGTCTGATGACCTTACTGATGTTGTTATTGCGAATACGTGTTTACTAAGAGCTCTGCGTTTAATAGTATTTGCCTACGGCATTTAGAAACTCTTTCTTAAAATGTTGTCAGTTATTTGGAACTGGTTTACTTGTAAATGATGCTTAATTTGCAGGAATAGTACGCAACCAGTCCTTTGAATTCTAAAGAATTCAAAATTTTTGAAAAGTTCCAAATTATAATTGATATTATTGGAGGGGGAATTTCATGGTTTGCCATCATCAAAAGGGGAATTTGTTGAGTTCCTAGCTTATGGTTTGAATGATGACAAACTACATTGAACTATTATATTGTATGAAGTATCTATTTGCATGTGAGGTAGTAAAGAAACAAGTTCATTAGATGACATGATGAAGCTCATGAAGCCAGTCTTGAAGTTTTGCATGAAGACCAAGCTCATAGAGTCATACTCTTAGTCTTAGATGCAATGTAAGTGGTATGAAGCTTTTTTTATGCAACTATGTAGGGGCCCGGATTTTAGGGTCCCAAATTTTTGTTCACCTTTCCAAAACGTGCATAGGTCAAGTTAGACCAAAAAAATTGGCTTAAGGAAAGGTGAAATGGACTTTTTTAGAAGATTTTGCAAAAAAACAGGAGCGTAGGAATTTCAGTCGCGAGGTGGTAGCGTGACAGAGTTTGTCCGCTGACTGTGCAGCGCTACAAAGCTTGTCACGCTGCAGGTGCAGCGCGGCAGACTTTGTGACGCTGCAAAGTGAGCGTGACAAAGATGTCGCGCTATGCTATTTTTGTGTTTTTTTTGTTTTTTTTGAGTGAGATAAAAATATACGAATATGGACGATACTAGTAAGAAGTCGCCAATGAGTTTTTAGGAACTAACAAATCATAAAACCGTGTATTTAGATTCGATAAGAATGGGATCGAATAAGGGACGTTTGTCTAAATTGCACGGAAATCCTCTCGATCCCATGGGGATGACTCCAAGTTGTGGTCGAGCGAACCAAAGATTGGACTCTGGGGCGAAGGTACTAACATGACGGAGTGCGTCGGGTTAGCCCATAGGAGGCATTACTAGTTTCCTCTTAACCATATTAAATTACATTTGAATCACACAAAAATATCAATTACAAAATTCACAAAAAAAAGCATTAAATTGTTAGTGAATCACAAAAAAAACTAATTAATTTAGCTCAAACCGTTATTAAAATCAAATTAAGGAGCCTAACATGATTAGATTTGTCCAAAAGAATTATCTTGATTAAGCGTTTGCAAACAATCAATTTAAGTCCTTTAACAATAATAACGCGATAAAAGCAGTAAAAAAATAGTGAAACAACAACTTAAAAGTCATAAACATGAATTTTAGGGCTCCAGGAAACGTACCATTCTCCTTTGAAGATTGTCTTCGTCGAGTATTAATTTGGGAGGAGTTTCGAATTATTGTTTCGATATTATTAAAATTTGTAGCTACTTTAGTAAAATAAATAGCAAATAAAATAATAAATAATTATAAAAAAGGGTTGTTAAAAAGCAATACTCGGATTATTTAGGTATGAGGAAGAAAGTGAGTTAAAAGATGTGTCGAGAAATGAAGGAAATGAGGGTTTTTATAACTGCGTGGGAACCTAATCGCGCTGGGCTGCTAACGTGGTATGTCGATCATGCTGGCCTAGTAGCGCAGGGAACCCTAAAACGCTACTAGTGTAGCGCTGTTAGCTTAGTCAGCTGAGCTGTCGGTGACTTAATTAAACGCGCTACGTTTTGAAACATTTTTTTTAGCTTACTTTTGAGAACTATGGATGAATTTGTGCTTCATTAGAGGTGATTGCTCTAATTTATTCAATTTGTAGTACTAAGGATGTAAGTTGTGACGTTTATATTTGCTCTTGTTTTTTATCAAACATGTATGTTTTTGGCAAATGATTGTTCTAATGATGTTAGAAAGAAGTATAATGCTCCATGAATCATTTGAGAATTGTTCTTATTACTCATGTCACGACCCATGTATTTTGACGTTTTAAAGAGTAGGAGGCTCTTAATTAGAGAGTGTAGTTGATTAGTCTTAAAAACACTTCTTGAATAGTTTTAATTATAAGGGCAATGAGCTCTTAATTAATAGTCAAAAGTGAAAAAAATGCTCTTGATTATTTTATTTATAATCAAAAGTGAAATAATGCTCTTAATTTAATAAGAAGAGTAATGAGCTCTTAATCAAAAGTGAAAATGCTCTTGATTATTTATTTTATGTATAAGGTAACGTGCTCTTTAATTAATAAAGAAGAACAATGGGATTTTAATTAATAATCAAAGGTGAAGAAAAAAATGTTCTTGATTATTTTTTCTTTTTTTTTTTTATAAGGGTTACGTGCTCTTAATTTAATCAGTGATCAAAAGTGAAAAAGCTCTTGAAAAATTTTACTTTATTTATAAGAGTAGCGTGCTCTTAATTTAATAAAGAAGCGCAATGGACTCTTAAATTAATAATCAAAAGTGAGAGAAAAATGCTCTTGATTAATTCATTTTATTATAAGAGTAACGTGCTCTTAATTTAATAAAGGGAAAGCAAGGACTCTTAGTAAAAGATGCTCTTGCTAAGTTATAAGCTATCCTAGTTTGTGGATTACAGCAAGTCTTCCCTAGAAACGAGCAAGATGGAGGGGAGAGAGAGGGAAGAACGGATACCCTTAAACGTCGTGCAAAAACCGTTCAAATAGTAAGAATCGAGTACCACACCCTGCATGGGAGCCCCCACTTGAGTGGGATAATCGTGTCTTGAAACTTGATCCAACATCATATATTTCTCGAGCATCAAGAGGAATTGTAAGTAATATTTTTTCTTTTTTTTCAATTTTTACGAATTTTAGATGATATATGTAAGTGAAATGTTATAGGTTGATGATGAATTACGACGATATGATTCCGGGAAGATGCTTGGTAAAATTTATGACAATCTCGATGCAAATACCAAAGAGTTGTTCACAAAGTCTGCCGCGCTGCACCGCAGCGTGACAAGCTTGTCGCGTGCACAGTCAGCGTGACAAACTTGTCACGTTACCACGCTAGCGCGACTGAAATTCTGCGCTCCTGTTTTTTTTTTAATAAGGTTAACGTGCTCTTAATTTAATCAGTGATCAAAAGTGAAAAAGCTCTTGAAAAATTTTACTTTATTTATAAGAGTAGCGTGCTCTTAATTTAATAAAGAAGCGCTATGGACTCTTAAATTAATAATCAAAAGTGAGAAAAAATGCTCTTGATTAATTCATTTTATTTATAGAGTAACGTGCTTTTAATTTAATAAAGGGAAGCAACGGACTCTTGTAAAAGATGCTCTTGCTAAGTTATTAAGCTATCCTAGTTTGTGGATTACACGCAATGTTTTCCCCTAGAAACGAGCAAGATGGAGGGGAGAGAGAGGGAAGAACGGATACCCGTAAACGTCGTGCTAAAAATCGTTCAAAGAGTAAGAATCGAGTACCACACCTTGCATGGGAGCCCCCGCTTGAGTGGGATAATCGTGTCTTGAAACTTGATCCTGACCATCATATATCTTCTTGAGCATCAAGAGGAATGTAAGTAATATTTTTCTTTTTTTTCAATATTTTACGAATTTAGATGATATATGTAAGTGAAATGTTATAGGTTGATGATGAATTACGACGATATGATTCGGAAGATGCTTGGTAAAATTTATGACACTCTCGATGCAATACCAAAGAGTTGGTCAAGGTGAGCGGTTTTCAAGATTTTTAGATCTTATATAGAGAAAGAGAGATGTAAGATGTCTTGCTGGTTTAGTTAGGGGAATGGGGAATGGTTTTGGGAAAACTAACACCTTTCATTTCCCATGGGGAGAGATGGCTATAAATCCTTTCGATTATGGGATGATTACTGGATTACCCTTGGCGAGTATGGATATCATCCCTAATGAAGGAATCAAGGAAAAGAGCCAATGATAGGTGATTTACTTGGGCCGATCTACACTCGATTAAAATTATATGAGAGAGTTTCCCTTGGAGTGAATGTCGGAGCTCTAGCCAATGAAGATATTATGGCAGAAAACCACTTCCCTTCAAAGAGCTAGGATCTTCCTTTTATATTTGATTGGTAATACCTTTTAACAGACAAAGGGCAACGAGTGCCTTTTCTCTTATCCCATATTTGTCAGATTTGAAAGGAAACAAAGATTATTGTTGGGGGAAAGGGGTTATGTGCATTTATATCTGAAATGCGTAAGACATCCGAGTCATGGATGACCCGCTAAAGAGAGATGTGTCTCAGCTTCCCTAGGAGGCTTTCCTCGAGTTATTGAGGTAACAAATTCTTTTACAATGTGCTTATCCACTTATTTTATTTGCTTTTTAACCTTTTCTTTTCAGGTGTGGTATTTTGAACACTTCCCAACTCTTGCCCCAATAAATACCGACCTAAGAGATTCCCGATGAGCCGCAGATGGGGAAGACGGTTAACATTCATCATAAGACATATGTATACGCCAATCGATTTATAACCTTCCTGAAGAGCAAGTAAGGACTCATTGTACATATACATTTATATATATTATAACTACAATAAATGATTTTTAATTTCTTGTTGTAGATATTTGTCCATGGGAGGGGATACCAGATATTAGCCCTGGAGTGCAGGTTTCACCACCTCTTGAGGAAGCCAGGATCCTTTTGAAGGATGTAGGCCTCTTGTTTGGTTTATGGGAGAAGTGTGTTGTTCGTCAAACTTATTCCCTATTCCTTCATCTTAGACTCGAGTAAGGTTCCCGTACCTCTATGGATGATTTTCTTGAGAGGACTCACAGCTCGGGAGTTAGTTTTTGCTGGTTGTTAATTACAAAAATTGGGTTCAGGCTCGGCTACGTCCTTTTCAACATTGTTAGGGTATCTA
>PYUH01000533.1:35542-46077 GCA_016808085.1 Suaeda aralocaspica
CAATTTTTGTAATTAACACCAGCAAAAACTAACTCCCGAGCTGTGAGTCCTCTCAGAAAATCATCCATAGAGGTAACGGGAACCTTACTCGAGTCTAAGATGAAGGAATAGGAGAATAAGTTTGACGAACAACACATTCTCCCATAAACCAAACAAGATGCCTACATCCTTTCAAAAGGATCCTGGCTTCCTCAAGAGGTGGTGAAACCTGCACTCCAGGGCTAATATCTGGTATCCCGTCCCATGGACGAAAGATAATCTACAACAGAAGGAAAATTAAAAATCATTTATTGTAGTTATATATAATATTATACATGTATATGTACAATGGTCCTTACTTGCTCTTCAGGAAGGTTATAAATCGATTGGCGTATTACATATGTCTTATGATGAATGTTAAGCCGTCTTCCCCATCTGCGGCTCATCGGGAATCTCTTAGGTCGGTCATTTATTGGGGCAAGAGTTGGGAAGTGTTCAAAATACCACACCTGAAAAGAAAAGGTTAGAAAAGCAAAATAAAATAAGTGGATAAGCACATTGTAAAAGAATTTGTTACCTCAATAACTCGAGAAAGCCTCCTAGGGAAGCTGAGACACATTCTCTCTTTAGCGGGTCATCCATGACTCGGGATGTCTTACGCATTTCAATATTAAATGCACATAACCCGCTTTCCCCCAACAATAATCTTTGTTTCCTTTCAAATCTGACATAATGGGATAAGAGAAAAGGCCACTCGTTGCCCTTTGTCTGTTAAAAAGGTATTACCAATCAAATATAAAGGAAGATCCTAGTCTTTGAAGGGAAGTGGTTTCTGCCATAATATCTTCATTGGCTAGAGCATCCGACATTCACTCCAAGGGAAAACTCTCTCATATAATTTTAATCGAGTGTAGATCGGCCCAATAAATCACCTATCATTGGCTCTTTTCCTGTGATTCCTTCATTAGGGATGATATCCATACTCGCCAAGGGTAATCCGTAATCACCCATAATCGAAAGGATTATAGCCATCTCTCCCCATGGGAAATGAAAGGTGTTAGTTGTATCCCAAAACCATTCCATCATTCCCCTAACTAAACCAGCAGACATCTCACTCTCTCTTTCTCTATATAAGATTCTAAAATCTTGAAAACCGCTCACCTTGACCAACTCTTTGGTATTTCATCGAGAGTGTCATAAATTTTACCAAGCATCTTCCGGAATCATATCGTCGTAATTCATCATCAACCTATAACATTTCACTTACATATCATCTAAATTCGTAATATTGAAAAAAAAGAAAAATATTCTTACAATCCTCTTGATGCTCAAGAAGATATATGATGGTCAGGATCAAGTTTCAAGACACGATTATCCCACTCAAGCGGGGGCTCCCATGCAAGGTGGGTACTCGATTCTTACTCTTTGAACGATTTTTAGCACGACGTTTACGGTATCCGTTCTTCCCTCTCTCTCCCCTCCATCTTGCTCGTTTCTAGGGGAAAACATTGCTGTAATCCACAAACTAGGATAGCTTAATAACTTAGCAAGAGCATCTTTTACAAGAGTCCGTTGCTTCCTTTATTAAATTAAGAGCACGTTACTCTTATAATAAAATGAATTAATCAAGAGCATTTTTTCTCACTTTTGATTATTAATTTAAGAGTCCATAGCGCTTCTTTATTAAATTAAGAGCACGCTACTCTTATAAATAAAGTAAAATTTTTAAGAGCTTTTTCACTTTTGATCACTGATTAAATTAAGAGCACGTTAACCTTATTAAAAAAAAAACAGGAGCGCAGGAATTTCAGTCGCGCTAGCGTGGTAACGTGACAGAGTTTGTCACGCTGACTGTGCAGCGCTACAAAAGCTTGTCACGCTGCAGGTGCACGCGCGCAGACTTTGTGAACAACTCTTTGGTATTTGCATCGAGAGTGTCATAAATTTTACCAAGCATCTTCCCGGAATCATATCGTCGTAATTCATCATCAACCTTAACATTTCACTTACATATCATCTAAAATTCTAAATATTGAAAAAAAAAAAAATATTACTTACAATTCCTCTTGATGCTCGAAAGATATATGATGGTTAGGATCAAGTTTCAAGACACGATTATCCCACTCAAGTGGGGGCTCCCATGCAGGGGTGTGTACTCGATTCTTACTATTTGAACGTTTTTTAGCACGACGTTTAAGGGTATCCGTTTCTCCTCTCTCTCCCCTCCATCTTGCTCGTTTCTAGGGGAAGACATTGCTGTAATCCACAAACTAGGATAGCTTATAACTTAGCAAGAGCATCTTTACTAAGATCCTTGCTTTCCCTTTATTAAATTAAGAGCACGTTACTCTTATAATAAAATGAATTAATCAGAGCATTTTTTCTCACTTTTGATTATTAATTTAAGAGTCCATTGCGCTTCTTTATTAAATTAAGAGCACCTACTCTTATAAAAAAGTAAAATTTTTCAAGAGCTTTTTCACTTTTGATCACTGATTAAATTAAGAGCACGTAACCCTTATAAAAAAAAAAAGAAAAAAAATAATCAAGAACATTTTTTTCTTCACCTTTGATTATTAATTAAAATCCCATTGTTCTTCTTTATTAATTAAAGAGCACGTTACTCTATACATAAAAAAATTAATCAAGAGCATTTTCACTTTTGATTAAGAGCTCATTACTTCTTTATTAAATTAAGAGCATTATTTCACTTTTGATTATAAATAAAAAATCAAGAGCATTTTTTTCACTTTTGACTATTAATTAAGAGCTCATTGCCCTTATAATTAAAACTATTCAAGAAGTGTTTTTAAGACTAATCACTACACTCTCTAATTAAGAGCCTCCTACTCTTTAAAACGTCAAAATACATGGGTCGTGACAGGAGTAATAAGAACAATTCTCAAATGATTCATGGAGCATTATACTTCATCTAACTCATTAGAACAATCATTGCCAAAACAATACATGTTTGATAAAAACAAGAGCAAATATAAACTGTCACAACTTAACTCCTTATGACTACAAATTGAATAAATTAGAGCAATCAATCCTCTAATGTAAGCACAAATTCATCCCATAGTTCTCAAAAGTAAGCAAAAAAAATGTTTCAAAACGTAGGCGGTTAATTAAGTCACGCTGACAGCTCAGCGTGACTAAGCTAACGCGCTACACTAGTAGCGTTTTAGGGTTCCCTGCGCTACTAGGCCACATGATACGACATACCACGTTAGCAGCCCAGCGCGATTAGGTTTCCCACGCATTTATAAAAACCCTCATTTCCTTCATTTCTCGACACATCTTTTAACTCACTTTCTTCCTATACCTAATAATCCGAGTATTGCTTTTTACAACCCTTTTTATAATTATTATTATTTTATTTGCTATTTATTTTACTAAAAAGTAGCTACAATTTTAATAATATCGAACTAATTCGAAACTCCTCCCAAATTATACTCGACGAAGACAATCTTCAAAGGAAAGTGGTACTTTCCTGAGAGCCCTAAAATTCATGTTTATGACTTTTAAGTTGTTGTTTCACTATTTTTTTACTGCTTTATCAGTTATTATTGTTAAGGACTTAAAATTGATTGTTTGCAACGCTTAATCAAGATAATTCTTTTGGACAAATCTAATCATGTTAGGCTCCTTAATTTGATTTTAATAACGTTTGAGCTAAATAATTAGTTTTTTTTGTGATTCACTAACAATTTAATGCTTTTTTTTGTGAATTTGTAATTGATATTTTTGTGTGATTCTAAATGTAATTATTATATGGTTAAGAGGAAACTAGTAATGGCCTCCTATGGGCTAACCCGACCACTCCGTCATGTTAGTACCTTCGCCCAGAGTCCAATCTTTGGTTCGCTCGACCACAACTTGGAGTCATCCCCATGGGATCGGAGAGATTTCCGTGCAATTTAGACAAACGTCCCTTATTCGAGTCCCATTCGTATCGAATCTAATACACGGTTTATGAGTTTAGTTCCTAAAAACTCATTGGCGACTTCTTACTAGTATCGTCCATATTCGTATATTTTTATCTCACTCAAAAAAAAAGCAAAAAAAAAACACAAAAATAGCATAGCGCGACTACTTTGTCACGCTCACTTTGCAGCGTCACAAAGTCTGCCGCGCTGCACCTGCAGCGTGACAAGCTTTGTAGCGCTGCACAGTCAGCGTGACAAACTCGTCACGCTACCACGCTAGCGGCGACTGAAATTCCTACGCTCCTGTTTTTTTGCAAAATACTTCTAAAATCCATTTCACCTTTCCTTAACCAATTTTTTGGTCTAACTTGACCTATGCACGTTTGGGAAAGGTGAACAAAATTTGGGACCCTAAAATCCGGGCCCCTACATATTGCATAAAAAAAGCTTCATACCACTTACATTGCATCAAGACTTAAGAGTATGACTCTATGAGCTTGGTCTTCATGCAAAACTTCAAGACTGGCTTCATGAGCTTCATCATGTCATCTTGAACTTGTTTCTTACTACCTGCACATGCAAATAGATACTTTCATACAATATAATAGTTCAATGTAGTTTGTCATCATCAAACCATAAGCTAGGAACTCAACAAATTCCCCCTTTTTGATGATGGCAAACCATGAAATTCCCCCTCCAAATAATATCAATTATAATTTGGAACTTTTCAAAAATTTTGAATTCTTTAGAATTCAAAGGACTGGTTGCGTACTATTCCTGCAATTAAGCATCATTTACAAGTAAACCAGTTCACAAATAACTGACAACATTTTAAGAAAGAGTTTCTAAATGCCTAGGGCAAATACTAATTAAACGCAGAGCTCTTAGACTAAACACGTATTCGCAATAACAACATCATTAAGGTCATCAGACTTGTTTCCAAGCAAACAAGCCGTTGGGATGATAAGAAGTAAAATGCTTTGAATACACTTACTTCCAGACCATCAGGTCTGTCACCATTAGCAAGATTCTGAATCTTGCTTCTGGTTGCTGCAACCACACACAGATTAGTAACATTCATTTAACTGCTACCCCTGAGATAGGTTGAAGAAATCAGAACTTTACACCTGCTCCCCCTTTTTGCATCATCAAAACAATTAAAGCATATAATCTTGTAAACACACAATAACACAATTAGTAGTTAAACAACCAATTATATTAAGTTCAGCTAATATATGTAGCTCTAACAACATTGTAGAGATGTGATTCTACCAATTATTCCTGTCAAAGCGCCAAACCTACTGTCCTGAATAGTTTTTACAGACCAGCATTAAACCAACATAATATCATGTCTTTGAAAATGGGAAGGGGGAAACCAAAGAAGAGTTCAATAAAAGGGGGTTAGCAGCAATGGATGAAATAAGAGGAAATAAAGGAAATCAATCAGTCTTAGAGTCTTGTTCATTCTCATTATCTTCTTCTTCCTCTGAACCACTTGCATCATGTTCTTCATCATCCTCATCCTCCTCAGAGACCAGTCAGCATCCCTCATCAGCATCACCTGCCGCTTCTGATGTCTCTTTCTTTGTCTTCAAATCCTCACCACCAATTATCACCAGCTTTATCAAGATGAACTTCAATTCTTCTGTAGATTCCTGAAGTGCAGCACATAGTGTAGGGACACTGTTGACCATATTTTACATGAGTGATCTGTGTCACTCAACTGCTTTTCCAGGGCATAGGTTGCCTGAACTGATTCTGTCCCGGTCCCACAAGACCAGCATCACTCTTCCCCTCATCCTTCATCTTTAACACAACAACCCCTGCATATGTCATGCCCTTTGACCTATTATTTGATTGGTGAGATGAGACATGGTGCCATAATCTCCCTCCATAGGAATCTTCCAATGCCCAAATACTAAAGTCAGCCAGCCTCCGTAGGGCAGAGTATGGTTTGCTTCTCCACACACAACAGATCATATGTCCTAACATCATAGCAGGGAGGTTGACAGGAATATGTTCAATGAGGTAGTAAATGAGAACACTATTCATCAACCGTACACTCATACGGCCTTGTGCTCTAGGACACACACTTTGAGGCAATGGTATGGAATATCCTCATGACTGGATCCTTAATTGGCCAATGGTGTACCCCTACTTCCTATCAGTGGACTAGTAAGAGTCTAGTCTGGATCTGTTCTGCTGTGACTCCCTTGACAGAAGGCCAATTTTCTCTTGATACATCAAGCCCCTTAGTTGGAGCTTTGAGAATCTCAGCCAGTTTCTTTTCAGAAAAATATATGGGATTGTCTTTAACAAAAGTGAAATAATCCTCATCTTTAGTATGCGGCGTGAGTAAAATTCTTCAACCAGTGGCATGAAAAAATCTAGATCTTTAGCAACAACACATACCATTTCTGAAATCTAAACCTCTTTAACCTTAAAGATTTTTTGTGCAACCAAACTTTTTGCAACAGAAAATTCTACCAGAATTTGTCTATCTTTCAAATTATATGGAGGTTGAGGGTTTAGACTTACTTTTTTGGATTTAGTGCTTGAAGAGATCACAAAGCATATGCTTTCTCTTTTGCCTCTAGGTTAGCTGGTCTTGTTGTGTTTCTCGCATGATACCTTCCGCTTAGCGGCTCACACCCTTTTTGGCAACCTTTTTTTACTCGAGCACCCTTGCTTGCTATGGTCTTAGTGCCTTCCTTCTCAGTAGCTATCTCAACTTCCTCTTCATCTTCAGTAAATTCCTTGTTCTTTGATTTCTCCACGTTGTGGTGG
Source organism: Suaeda aralocaspica (assembly GCA_016808085.1). Lineage (NCBI taxonomy): Eukaryota > Viridiplantae > Streptophyta > Magnoliopsida > Caryophyllales > Amaranthaceae > Suaeda > Suaeda aralocaspica. Next base: position 42,238 of record PYUH01000533.1, read on the forward strand.
TGTGGGGTTTTGGTTGGTGTGTTTGGCTTTTGTTTTTTTTTTTTTTCTCTGTTTGAGCTGGTCTTCTTTTCTTTTTCTTTTCTATATTTCTTGTTTTTTTATGCCGGTTCCTTGGTTCGCTTTCTTTTCCTTCCTCTTCTCCTGGTTTGTAGCTTCTTGTGTTTCTTCTTTTGCTTCTTTCTTCCTTCTTCTCTTTTTATCTCCGTTTCTTCGGCTTCTTTCTTCTTTTTTCGCTTCTTGTCGGGTCTTTTTGTTGGTCTCTTCGTTTGTGTGTTTTTTTTTGGTTGGGTGCTTTTTGGCAGTATGTGATTTTGGATGTTGGTGTAGAATATTTGGTGTGTTTTGGCGGTTAATTTTGAGTAACTGCTTGTGGCTTGTTTTTTTGTCATTTTGGGTGTGGCAATTTTTGTTCTTTTTCAGCCAACGTGTGCTTCTCTTTGACATGATGAGATGAATTTTTCCCACTTTGAGCAAAAAAAAAAAAGAAAACTTGAACATTGAAGTGACAGAAAGAAGAAGAATTTAGGCTAGTTAGTTGTGTGAAGAGATATGATGAGAGAATATACAAGTAAAAAAAAATGTAGATTAAGGAATTGAAATGCAGAAGGAAATTATGATCAATAGCATATATTTATAAAGATTTGATCAAAACGATTATCTTCAAATATTTGAAAGATATTTGTCCGTTCAACCAAAAGGAAGTTTCCAAAAATATAACTGTTATACATTTATTTCCAAAAATTTGAAATTTTGAAAGAACAATTGCATTAATAACCGCCTCAGAATTTGGTTCCCTAATGGTCTAAACTAGTCTGTGCCAACCTTACTCTTTACAAGTTATGCTAAGGTACTAAGTACTAAATTGATCAGCTCAGCATCGCAAAGAAATTTGTGAGACCTAAAAGCAGAAAAACAAAACCAATATATACATATTATATCATTTGCTAGCCAAAGGGACAAGTCAAGACCTAAGATCTCATGTCTAATTTTAATCTACCCACAAGATACAAGCTTGATGACCATTTCTCTGCTCAAGGTTTTGTAAAAATGTCAGCTAGTTGATCTTTGGACCTGCAAAACTCCAATTCTACATTACCCTTTTCAACATTGTCCCTTGAAAATGATGCCTAATCTCAATATGCTTGGTTTTTAAATGTTGGACATGATTTTTTGAAATATTGATGTACTAGTGTTATACATAAAATGGGAACACTTCTGAATATATCCCAAAAATCCTTTAGTTTTGACTTTATACACAAGAGCTGAGCACAAATAAAGCAGCTGCAATATACTCAGACTCTGTTTGGATAAGCCCATATAATTTGTGTTTCTTTGATCCCCATGAGATAGGTAGGAATCTAAAAGTGAGCCATTCTAGAAGTGCTCTTCCTGTCCACATAAACTGCAAGTCAACACCTGTGTACCCTATAAATTCATACTGCACTTTTGGATACCACAACACAGATCATCAGTACCATCGAGATATCTTAAAATTCTCTTAACAATCTTTAGGTGAGATTCTTTAGGGTGGCATTGAAATCTTGCACACAACCCTACTGAAAACACTATATCTTGCCTACTGGCAGTTAATAAAGCATTAGCCAATCATACCTCCATACAACATACCCTCAACCCCTTTCCTTTTTATCAAGGCTCATTTTGTATAGTTGGAATAGGTGTTTCGTAGGATTTGATGTCTCGCAGCAGTATCTGTTCAGCACCTCCTTGGGTACTTTTGTTGATGAATCATAATTCCATCCTTGGTTGGCTTGATTTAAAGTCCTAGAAAGAACCCAAGTTCTCCCATCATACTCATCTCAAATTCACTTTTAGTCAAATCTGCAAACTCATTACACAAATCAGGATTAGTAGCTCCAAACAAAATATCATCTACATATATCTGGACCACTAGCAGATCAGTTTCCTTTTCCTTTAAGAATAGTGTCTTGTCAACAGAACCTCTCTTATATCCATTTTCTATAAGAAACCTCAAAAGTCTCTTATACCAGGCTCTAGGAGCTTGTTCGAGACCATAAAGAGCTTTGTCAGTTTAAAACCATGGATTAACAAGTCAATATCCTCAAATCCAGGGGGTTTTTCCACATATACATCTTCTTTCAAATAACCATTAATAAGGTTGTCTTAACATCCATTTGAAGAGGTTGAAGTTCATATGAGCTGCAAAGCAATTAAAATCCTGATTGCCTCACCTGGCTACGGAGCAAGTTTTTCATCATAATTAATTCCTTCCTGTTGATTAAACCCTTGGACCACTGCAAGCCTTGTTTCTCTGACTACAATACCTGCATTGTCCAGTTTGTTCCTGAACACCCATTAGTTCTAATAACAGACATGTTTTCCTTCCTGGTTCAAGATGCCATACTTGATTTCTCTCAAACTGATTGAGTTCATCTTGCACGGCTAAACCCAATCTTGATCCCTTAAGCAGTTTTATAATCATTGGTTCAACATTTGAAAAAAAGAATAGATAACACAAAAATTTTGTACAGTAGAATTCCTTGTTTTGCACCCCTTGTTAATGTCACTAATGATAAGATCAAGGGATGAGCTGACTTGTACTTGAAGGATTTGTTCATATCAAGATTTACGTTGGTGCCTTCTAATGTTGAACTGTTTCCTGTACTGGTTCCTCCTGTTTCGTTGTGTTCTTGAACAGGTGAACCTGGTTCCATAGTGGTCTTAACTGCATTGTATTCATGTGGGTGAGCCTTTGAGTCACTATTTCCCTCTCTTAACTCTGAGCTACTTGATTTTGTGCTTGACCAAAGTCTTCCTCTCTAGATAGTTGCGTGGTGAGTCGGTTCAACACCTTCTACTTCGTTAGCGCTCCTGTAAAGTTTAGCATGCATATTTCGAATCCATCATCATCATCAACCTGCACATGTTTGCTAAACATATTAGTTTCATCAATAGAACATGGACACTTTCTTCAACACACAAGGCTTTTGTCGAATCTTTATATCCTTGCTGTCGAAATATCCAATGAAAATAGCCTCATCACTTCTAGGATCAAATTTGTCCAAACTTGATTTACCGTTGTTGTGTACAAACCATTTGCACCCCAAAAGCGTAAGTGTGCAATATTTGGTTTCCTTCCCCTAAGGAGCTCATAAGGTGTTTTCTTTAGTAAAGGTCTCAACATTATCCTATTTAAAATATAACAAGCAGTACCACTACTTCAGTCCCAAAAGTTTCGAGGTAGACCACTCTCTAGAAGCATTGTTCTGCCATTTCTTCTAGATTGCGGTTTTTCCTTTAACCACTCAACTTTGTTGTGGAGTTCTGGGAGCTGAGAAATTATGAGATACACCATGATCATTACAATAGGTAATGAACCTGACATTGTCAAATTCAGAACAATGATCAAACCAGATAGAACCCGTTGATGATTAATCTTGTTTTGGACGTGTTTTTAAGATTTCAAATTCTTCAAAAATTTCATTTTTAAATTTTAGAAATATTGTCCAAGTATAACGAGAGCAATCATCAACTAACACAACACATAACTATCCATTTCGACCTTGTACAACGCATGGCCCACATAAGTCCATGTGCACAATTTCGAATGGTCTAGTGGTGCTTACAATCTTCTTTAGCTAACACGAAGACTTCACATACATGACAAATATGATCTGCAACAAACTAATGTTAGGTAAACCTTAACTAAGTCCTGAGAACGTAGTTTGTTTAGCAAGGAAAAACTTACATGTCCAAGTCTCTTGTGCCACAGCCAATTATCATCCTCTATAACATTGAGACAATACCTATTCATAGGAATATGGCTCAAAAATGTTATGTAAACATTATTGTGTCGGAACC